>CAUJNA010001391.1:170000-405000 GCA_963377175.1 Effrenium voratum | reverse complement strand
TTTTCTACCCACACCCATCTATGAAGCCTTGAGGGTCATGCGCGTGACCTGAATGGCACCTGGCATGGATCGTGTGCTTCATTCTCCCAGAGCTTTTGCTCCGAGACCGTCAGACGAAGGCAAGAAGCCAGCGATACGAGCCAGAAGCATCGTGTGGACCTCGGAAAACGGATCAGTACGGAGTGTTCTAAGAAGCGGATCCACTCCAAAGTCAAAGTTGGCTTTCCCGGGATTCAGCAACCTGGGGTTTAGGAATGCTGGGACAACATTACGCAGAACAACATGGCTCCGCGCCAAACATGGGTACAAAACATGGAACCCTGGTAAATGGAAGCAAAGGCCAAAACCTGCGGTCCCCCTAGTGACTAGTGATTTTTTATTTTGACCCATGCCGACATGTTGTTCTTCAGCTTCTTTTTTCTTACCATACGCCATCCAGCGATATGTCCGTGGCCCTCATCGGCAGCTCCGGTGGCGGCGCGGCCACCTTGGGGCACAACGATGCGGCGGAGCTCCTACGCGTCATCCATGAGGAGCCCTGGTTCCATAGGTAGACCTCGGGGAGTTAGTTTCGGGGTGGTTCACTTAAAAGAGGAACCCCGTGTTTATCTAGTCTACCCACGGGGTGGTTGACTTCCCTTAAAGGGGAACCCTGTGTTTTTTAGTCCACCTGAACATCGTGTCAAGAGCTGGAGCCCTGTGACCCCGTCCGCTCCGCTTGCGTTCGGCGCTTCGGCGCTGCTTTTGCCATGGCAAAGGTGGGAATGGAAGCACCGAAGCATCCACGTTTTCTTCAGGGGCGGGGTTTGTGGTCTTCACATGGCTTTGGGTTGGGTCTGGTTCTGGGAGGGTGCTGAAGGAATGTTGGTTCAATGCTGGGAAGGTACTCTTGCTTGTCTTTAGAGGGGCTATGTGGCTGTTCCCCTCATTTTGCAGTCAAAGCTGATCATGGACCCAGACAACCAGAAGAATGCTTACACAAGGAACCATGGCCTACAAAACGAATCACTGGAGGTTTGACCATGGTAACATGAAGACTAGAAAGATGAAGACTAGAATAGAAAGGGCAGGAGATTTGACCATGGGCTCCCCTTTTGAACCCTTGCCTTTGTTCACGGGGTAGGATTCAAACAAGGGTCCCTCAATTTCACTTCTTAGGACCTCCAAAAGCGGCAGTTTCAATGGAACCCACCAGTAAACCGCCACTTTTTGTTTTTGGGGGCATGTACGTTTATCATAGCATGTTTGATCATTGCCATGGCCAATGCGCCATTTGGCTCAAGTTTTCCCTCTGGCAAACTCACACTTGCCATACTCGTCACGGCGCCTTTCAACGGCGCGGCGCCCATCATCGCGCAAAAGGTGCGCGTTGCCGGGAGGCCGCGGTTGGGGCTTGGTCGTGGAGGTGGGTCAGGACACGGGTTTGGGAGGGTGCTGCATTTGGTTTGCTTTGCTTGCTCGCTGCGCTGCATTGTTTGCCTGCCTGGTTTGCTGCTTTGTGCTTGCTTTCGGTTGTCTCTGCCCTTGCTGGGTTCATTCATCTTTTGGTTAAAGGCACCCTGTTTTGGTTCGTTGTTTGTGCCAGCCGGGGGCACCGCTTTGCCCTTGGGACTGGGGGACTTAAACAATCTCTTCTTGTTGGTGGGATTGGGCCTGTTTATTCTCTCCCGAAATACTGTTTCAAACCCTTTCGCAGGTTATCAGCCGTAGGATTCGTCCTCGGTTGGCACCGCGAACCCCTTTTTAACAACCCTGCAGGCGCTGTAGGTTACTGTATATACGATGGCAGGAATCACTGAGGATGGACCTCATGTGGTGACTGATGAATGGGTTCTCGGCCAGGCCGGAATCTTGGACGTTGTGAATGACGACCAGGTGCCCGGACAGCCGATGTTTTCCGGTCCTGACCTTTTGTCGGACCATACTTTTTCAGAAGCAATGCCTTCAGGAAGGTCCAGTGCTACTCGCACTGATGACCTATCGTCTAATGCCTCAAGAGCTAATCGCTCTCAGGGTCATGGGGCTAATCGTCCTGACCATGATGATTCCGTCTCAGGACGTGATGATGACGAGCCCGGTATTGCACCTGGAGCTCAATCCTCATCTTTCCCGGAGCTGATGAATATTGGTCAGTCCGAGTTTCGTGATTCTCGAGGTAGCAGTAGACCTGTGCCAACCAGTAGCATAGCTTTTCAAGTGCTCGGTAATCCCGAACCTGGTACATCGAGTGGAGTTGCATTTGATGTTCATCTGCCGACCGAGTCCGGTGGGCTCGATTGGAGAGCCTCATGGCCCAACGACGGAAACATTTTTGGTATGGATTTTGCCGCATGGATGCCAGGGCCACCCGCCCCGTCATCTTTCCCGCAATTCCAAAGCCCATTATTCATCGCCTGGTTGCTAAGGTCGAAGACCTTGGTCGTAGGAATGATAGAAGTGATCAATGCATCAAGCAGCTCTCCACTGAGGTTAGCTCGTGGAGGGCCAAATACGACCAATGCGTCCATATGAGTGGCACGTGTACGCAGGCTGCGAACGCGGCCATGCAGCTATCACAAGGGACTAAGGACATCGTGACCGAGCTTGGCCAACGCGTCAAGATCGTTGCCGATCGCATGATAAGCATAGGCGATGCCCTAAACGAGCGAGCCAGCTACGATGATGTTGCTCGCTCCATCACCCAGGTTCAAACTGTTTTTGAATCTCTTTCTGATCGAGTAACCGGGCTTATAGCTCGTGTTGATATGATCGAGAGATCTCTAGTGGAGAGCCAATCCAACCATCCTGCTATTGGTGGAGTGAACCTCAAGATCGAGGACCTGTCCACTAGGGTATGTCAGATTGATAGGATGATGCAAGATGTCGAACAACGCTGGACCAACAATAGGGACGGCATAAAGTGGGTTAAAGACCAACTTTATGAGACACAAGCCAACCTTGAGATGAAGTCAAGGGACTGCAAATCCTACACGGACAAGCAGAATACTCATAACATGGCCGTTTCGACTACGCTCAACAGTAAGCTCGAGCAAATGCTCGAGGTGCTGGGTAATACGGCCCAGAGAATTAACTCCCTCGAGTCAGGCACTCGAACCAGGCCTCAAGTAGTGGATTGAACGATCACACAGGAGGAAGGCGAGCCGCGTCCCGTACTCCGGATAAGCGGCCACCTCCACCTGGCCCTCCTGATGGTGATCCTCCACCACCTCCTCCTCCAGATTGGCAAAGCCCAGGAGGAGGGGGGAAGAAGAGTGCTGCCGGTGGGAACCCTGGCAACCCTGGTAAACCCAGATGTAAATATGTAGGTGATGGATATAATCATCTCATGGCTGAGTTTCACTGCAAGGGATGCAGAGGTGATATTTGTGAGTATTGTTTCTCATTTAAAGAGAACCTGTGTGAAGAATGTTCCCGTAACGGACCCCGATGCGGAGTCTGTAGGGAGAGCTCGTTCCTGACCAAGGGAATTGAGTGTCAATTTTGTAAGACCTACTACTGCACCAGACATTCTGCTGGGCAGGATGACTACAGGAGATTTGGATTTGTCCAGGGTCCCTGTTGTCTTGCGTGCCTTAGGGACGAGACTAGGAGAAGAAGGGATCCCGATGGTAACCGTGTCAGGAATAGGTCGCCTGGAGGCATACCTGAGACGAACCCGACACGGTCGTTCTCGCCGCCTCTGCGGCCACCCGTTGACAGATTCCGTGACACCCCAACTGGGGCTCAGCCCGGTGCGGCTAACATTCAGAGTCCCCCGAAGGCTACGCACCCCGTGCCCCTGGATAAACGTGAAACCGGATATTATCCAGGATTTGATCCCAACGGTGCAAGGCCGAAGGATCCTTCAGGCCTTGAGCCGCCGACCATGCGTGGCCCCGATCCTCCTGACAAGAAATGTCGGATGTGTGATCGGGATATTCCTGATCCCAGTAAAATTGAGGAATGTAAGATATGCATGAAAAGGGCATGTGAGATTTGTATTCCGAAGGCTACACGCCTTTGTCCTGTGTGTGCATTGTCAATCGGTAGTTCTCAGGTTCCACAGCATCTTTTCGGAACTGGTGGCGGCGGATACAGTAGCCACCATGATCCGAACTGTACAGCTGCGACTAAGTGCATTTCCATAGACCTCCCGCCAGAGCCCGACGCGGCTGGGCTGAGGGTATGGATAGCCAATATGAAGGAAGCTGTTAGCAATGCCTACAGCTATGATGGACTTTACGTCATCAATTGGCTAACTGAAGTCGAGAAGGCAAAGACCTTTGATGAACTGGATGGAGAATGTAAATACCACATCCTTGAAGCCAGGTTCAATGCAGCCATTCGGAAGTGCATCAAGACTGTTGCGATCATCGATAAGATTAATCGTCTCACCGAGGCCGCTCAACGCTCCAACAATCGCATCAAGAGTAGGCAGATCCTGTGGCTCTTATACGACCACTTAAGGACTGCGAACATTGGAGAGCAATCGTTCAGGATAATTGAGCTCTCAAACTTGCGATGCAGTGTTTCATCTTTCTATACTGAAGAGGAGCGACTTGAAAGGTTCATCGCGAAGTGGGATCACATCCTTGCGGGTCTCGATGAACCGCTGACCGAACAGGTGAAGCGGTCGCTATTCAGTGAGAAGGTTAGACACCTCAACTGTTTGGCTCATGATATCAGGGAATGGGATAGGAACATATCCAACCCTGATGTCTGTAGCTATGAATGGCTTCGTGCTCGTTGCAAGAACGAAATTGACCGCTGGAGGGTTCGTAAGAATCAGGTCAATATGCACAAAGACTTTTACGAACGATCTCAGTCCAGGGAGAGAGCCCAGAAACCTGGCGCTCCTGGTCCTCCCGTTAGGAGACGATCTCCGTTTGGAGACTCCCATAGGCCTAATCGGCCTCCTAGTGATCCAAGGAAGAGGACCGGTAATACCCCTAGTCCTCATCGAAGGGACAGGTACTCTCCCAGGAATCGGGAGCAGGACAAGCGGCGTACGCCTAGCCCTAGGGGCGAGCCCCCAAGGAGGCCCAGATCTACGTCGCCCGGCGCTCCTGCGATTGATGCGTGTAGGGACTTCGCGCGTGGATACTGTTCGCGCGGGCAAGAGTGCAAATTCGCACACACAAGAACTGGGAGTTCCGATGCTAAACGCAAGGAGCGTCCTCCCCTGATTCCAGGGTATTGCGCCCAATGGGTTGCCTATGGAAAGTGCATGAGGGATAAGTGTGATTACAAGCATGCAAAGCCACCTGAGCATTTGCTGAAAGAAGCGAAGCAACACACTGCGGCCCCAGCGACCGAGTCTGCCGATGCGCAACCCGAGTCTGCTGAACCTACTACCACTGCTGATGACAGGACATATAGTCCTGCCCCTGATTTGTCAGCGGGTTTTTGAGAGGGGCGGGCCGTCACCCTCAGGCTATAGGGCTTGTTGCCTGCCCTGCTCATCCCATAGCCAAGGCATTTGAAAAGTATAGAGCTCGGTTTCAACGCCCTGAAGGGACAATGGAGTGGTCAGTGACCACTATTGGCGCTCGTACACTGCAAGGTACGTGTCCGGGCGGCCCGAATATCAGAGCTGTAATTCGCAGACGAACGATTCGTCTCTCGGACAACGCTCTGATTGATGATGTCGATTTGAGTGTACCGACTCGCAAATCCGTTTTATTCAGACGGATTCCTGGGCCAATTGACATTAGGACGGATTTCTATTACCTGCCCGGTAAGTGCGGCCAGTATAACTCTGAGCTCGCAAAGGCAGTGAGGATTAAGCTCACTGCTCACAGGCTGAGTTTCAATGACAATGCTGAAATTCAGCAAGTTGAGAATATAAGGACACGTGACGAGCCTAGGCCGATCATGAATCGGCGGTCGCATTCTCACCCCATTCACCCGGATAGGTTGCGTCAACCTCCCGAGGTGATTGCGATGTCCGAGGAAAATGCTAGAATCCTAGCTGCCACTACTAGACAGATCGTACAGTTGCAATTAGGTGAGTATGTGCCTGATAATAGGTGGGCTCGTCGCCCTCGAATGATCAGGGAAAATGTTCCTGATCAGATGCCTGCTATGCCTGGCCCACAAATCGAAATCCGGTGGCTTGCTGACACTGGGTGTCCTTTCGACTTGGTTGGGATGCACGACATTCCCGCGCAGGATCATCGCCACATCAAGAATGGGCGAACCCAACATTCCTTGCAGACCGCAAATGGTGTTGCTGGGACTCAAGGTAGAGTTGATGCGACTGTTGAGTCACTCGACGAGGATATTGAAGCCTTCGTCATGGGTAATACACCCTCAATTGTATCGATAGGGCGTAGGTGCGTGGATTTTGGATACAGTTTCCGGTGGGATGCTTTTGAGACGCCTGTTCTCATCTGCCCATCCGGGAGAACTGTTAGGCTCGACGTTATAAACAACGTCCCATACCTGCCTAAAGGGCCGGTTATGTTTGGAGCCCCGAACTTAGACGCATGTCCTGCGATACCGGCAATGCCCGGTCCGGTAATTGCCATGAGCGACTCACTGTACCCTGCAGCTCCCTCTGAGGCCGACGCGCCTGACGAGGGGGGTGAAGTTGTTGAAATCAAACACCCTGAGGGCTACAGGACCGAAGCCCAGTTACGTGCTGAAGCTAAAACGCTTCAACACATGATGTCACATTTGCCAAAGAATCCTTTTTGCCCACATTGCCAACGCGCAAAGATGGAGAACGTGCGTTTGCACCGCCGGGGCGGTGCCGACGCGCATGAATGCACGAAATTCGGTGATATTGTCACTGTTGACACGATGGTGTTACACGGTTTGAAGGACCGTGGTGTGAATGGTGAAACGGACGCAGTCGTGTTTTACGATCTTGCGACCAAGTACATAGATGTACTCCCTGTTTTTAGTCGTTCTGTACCTAATACGGTAGAAGCCTTTCACAAGTTTATGGGTCCCGAACCCAAGATTGGTCTGTTATACTCGGACCAAGCTAGAGAGTTTCTTGCGGCTACTCGCCGAATGGCTTGGGTGCATCACATGTCTACGCCCGGAATGCCAAAGACGAATGGCATCATTGAAAACAAAGTGAAGTTAGTTCTGCATGGAGCCAGAGTACTCCTCAGACAAGCCGGCTTATCGCCCAAATGGTGGCCATTTGCCGTTCGTGCATTTTGCGCGGCCAGAAATCTCGAAAATCGAGGTGAAGGAACCGCATGGGGTAAGAGAAACGATGACAGGGACTTTCCCGGTCAACTCATCCCATTCGGATGTCTTGTTGATTTCAAGCCAATCGCGCCAAAACCGCGTAGGCTCGAAAAGGGGGGGCTCAAAAACGCCTCCGAACGGGACGACCATCACAAAGCTGATGAAATTCCTACAAAAGATCACTGGATCTTCGATGAAGAATCTGGCAAACTCGTCAGAGTGCACGTCGAACCCAGGACTAAGCTATTCAAAGCTGACAGTGTTGATGCTCCAATCGAGCATATTCGTCTCACAGCTGACCGTGATACATGGGTTCAGTATGATGAGGAAAATGGAGAAATGATGCACTCCGTAGACTGGAGATACGGTCCCGATTCCACCAAGGAGCTAAAAGCCCCGTGGACTGGCGAGACGTATTTCACTGTAAAGCCAAAAGAATTTGACCCTCTTGAGGACTCTGATTACGAGCCCGAAGGAGATGATGAACTAGCTGATGATTCAGGGCCGTCCGATCACGGAGAGGACGAGTACAGTAACGTGCCCGCTATGCCGGCACAGAAGATTGACCCTGCATCTAAAGCGCCCAAATTCGGGCCAGTGTCGAAGCCTGGGATTTTCCTGGGTTATAGATTAGAGCCCGGTGGCCAGTGGAAGGGCGACTACTACGTTGCCGATCTTGAACACTTTAGGAACGGATTTTCCCGACCCAGTGTCCATCAGGTCAAAAGAATTTGGCGGAACCCCGAAGAGGGATACGTTTTTCCCATGTTGGCCGCCTATGAGCGTTTGACTAGGGAGGTCCAGCTCCTAGATACTGGAGAAGGAAAGGGTCTTCCCAATGCGGATGCTCCAACCGAACCGGACAACCAGCTCAATGCCGTTGGTCCGGGTTCTGATCATCCTAACGATGACAGTGGTGATCCTGCTGTTGACTCTGAAGCACCTGCTGATGTTCCTGAAAGGGACCACTGGGTGCGTGATGAAGAGTCCAAATCCTGGCACAGACACCATGTCGATGCTAGGCAACCCTTTTTCGGGGATGATAGATCTCCACTGCCTCCTGGAGGCCCGTCCCAAGCGGATGTGGATGATTATCGTGTAACTCATCTAAAGTACATTGACTCTACGCAACAGTGTATCCGTGATGACAGGAGAATCCTGAACCCTGGACATCGAGTCAGAACTCAAAAGTTCTGGACTGGTGTGACCATTCTGTATGATAAAGGGCATGCTCCTTCTAGGGCTCCGAGGGTCACTCTAACCAAGTTTAAAAATAGGCTAGACAAAGTCAAAGACCTCGATGCAGGTGAGCCTAAAGCCCACACCTTACACGGTGATGAGCTTGATTATGAGCAGAAGGAGGGAAGAAAGGAGAGGTCCTATTCTGGATCTGGTAAGCCCAACTCCATTTCTTCTACTGACTGGAAAGGTATGTCCGTCGGTATGCGAAGGATATACATCGAGGCTGAAAGGGAGGAAGCTCTGAAACGAGCGCGTGCTGGCGAAGCCGCACCCTCCAAACCAGCTGGACCCGCTTTGATAAAGCGGAGATTGTTGATAGAATTTGCATGCGAACCTGACTCTAAGCTCTCCGCCACAATGCTGGAACAGGGGGGTGACGCGATTCGCGTACACAAAGAGTCGTTCGACATTTTAAAGAATAAGGATATGACCAGATTGATTGAGATAGTCGATCAGAATCCTGGTTGTGACTTATGGGGCTCGATCCCGTGCGGACCGTGGAGTACTTGGCAGTATGTTAATTTGTCTCAGTACGGTCCCGAGTTCGCAGTAGAGCTCAACGAAGCTAGACGAACGTCGATGGTCATGTTTGCTGCTTTCCTTCGTGTCGCCAAACGCGTGCGTTTTAAGGGAGGTAGAATTGCATACGAGTGGCCGAGGCATTGCCTTGGTTGGAAACAGCCATTTATGAGGCGTCTAATCGACGATCCCGACATCAGGTGTGTCGATGTTGACGGTTGCGACTTTGGAATGCAAACGTCCGATGGTGTTCCCATCAGGAAGCAGTGGCGGATCGCCACTTCTTGCCCTGAACTAGCCAACGAGCTACGAGGGCGCACGTGTAGCCACGAAATAGGCTACCCCCACGCCAGGATCGAGGGAAGCCTTACGCCCTTGACTGCGCGATATCCTATTGGGATGTGTAAAGCCGTGATTAAAGGTCTTTACGGGCATAAGCCCTATGCGGCTGCCCCTGCTACCTTGAGCGAGGAGGACGACGCTCCTGCTGCGCCTGTTGAGGTAACGGGGGCCGATCCGTGTGCATGGAGACGAGACAAGGATGCCTTGCTCGTTCACATGTTGAACAGTTATGCTACTCTCCCTACTCGGCAAACGCCTGGATCTGCGGGCTTAGATTTAAGCTCGTGCGATGAAATCATCGTTCCCGCTAAGGGAAGTGCTCTTGTGCAAACTGGATGCGCCTTTACTTTCCCAAGCGGAGTTTACGGCCGCATCGCACCGAGATCAGGTCTGGCAGTCAAGCACATGCTAGACGTAGGTGCAGGAGTAATTGACCCTGATTTCTCAGGAGAAGTGAGAGTGATGCTTTTTAATCACTCTGACTATGAGTTTCGAGTTCGACCTGGAGACAGGATCGCTCAACTCATACTCGAGAAAGTCATGATTGTTGATGCCAAGATCACCGTCAAACAACCCGACGTAACCGTCAGGGGGGTTAATGGCTTCGGCAGTACCGGCGGGTACCCTGCTGGTCCCGCCATAGGGTTAAATGGAGATCCTGTTCCGCCAATGCCCAGATCGAACAAGGCTTCGGGGCATCAACCCAACCTACAGGGCATACCAACTTTTTACGCCTGTGTAGCAAGGCCTGTGACGAAGAAGGAGCAAGCTGGTAACGACAAGGCGCGTGCAGCTCTCCTCAAGGAGTGGACAAAGCTCCGAAAGTTGGGATGTTGGGATGAGTCGAAAGTTAGAGAGTGGAAGAAAGTTGCTGCCGAAGCGCGAGCGAACGGCAAAACTGTCCATGTAGGAAGAATTTTTGACATATGTGTGGAAAAGAATCATGAACTCCCTGAGGATGATCCTAATAGGAAGTACAAAGGGAGAGTAGTGTTTGAGGGATGCTTTGTGAGGGACCAGTCAAATCACTGGGCCATGTTTTCCGAAGCTACCTCATGCCCGGCAACAATGGCCGCAGGCAAGATGTGTGATGCATATGGTATGTTGCCTGGTCACGCACTACAAGTCAGTGATGGCGAATCCGCCTATACCCAAGCTAAGCTGCTGGGTCCCACGACATGGGTGCGTATTCCTAAGGATCAATGGCCGCAAGCATGGGTTGATGCTGGCTATGACGATCCGGTCTGTCCATTGATCCTTGCCCTATACGGGCATCCTGATGCCGGCACGTTCTGGGAAAAGCATTGCGAAGCAAGGCTTATTGAGGTCGGATTTATCCGTGTCCCGGAATGGCCGAGTGTGTTTTATCACCCTAAGTATAAGCTTTTTCTTGTGGTTTATGTTGATGATTTCAAGATGGGTGGCCCATCCGCTAACCTATCGATCGGATGGGACCTCATTGGTCGGGTAATTACAATGGAACCGCCGGGTACCCTCAAGCGGTATCTGGGCTGCGAGCATGAGTTTGCTGCAGCAGATGTACAGGGTTTCTTCGACCCTCGTACTGCCTGGACTGTGGATCATCCACCATCCAAAGAGATGCCTGACATTCGTTTCGGAGAGAAACGACTTCGAGCTGACGAGGTCAAATTCGACCCGGCTCGGGTGAAGATCATCAAATATAACGAAGCGTGCTTCATGGAAGCATGCGTTGACAGGTACAAGGAGCTATGCCTCCCCAAGTACCCTAGACCTCTGGTGAAGGCTGAGACGCCTTTTCTGGATGAAAGTAAACCGGAATTTGATGAGAATCCCATCAACCCGGAAGTAGATCAGCTGTTTGGGCAGCCATCTCCTTGCCCAACAGACGTGATTGCTGAACAGCCCGGTGTCCTAGGCGACGCTGCAGCTGCAGTTCTCATGAAAATTTTGTATGGTGCTAGAATGGGTCGATACGACCTAATTAGACCTGTACAGGCTTGGGCCAGTCGAATCACTAAGTGGAATCGACTGTGCGACAAGAAGCTTCATAGGATTGTTTCCTATATCAACTCAACGCTAGACCTACACCTATACGGGTGGGTCTGTGATAAGCCTAGTGACATTGAAATCGTCGCTTACTGCGATGCCGATCTCGCTGGAGATCGTACCGATTCCAAGAGTACATCTGGTGTCCTTATTTGCCTTGTCGGCCCAAGGACATATGTTCCCATTACCGCAGTTAGCAAGAAGCAAACTTCGGTATCCAAATCGACTCCCGAAGCGGAGATCGTTGCACTAGATCATGGCGTGGCCAAGGAAGGCATGCCACTTGCACAGCTTTGGCAGTTTGCTATCGGTCAAGGCACCGGTAAGCCTGTCACGGTGAATTGTATGGAAGATAATGAGGCCGCATGCCGCATCATTATCACTGGGAACAACCCAAACATGCGATATATGTCGCGTACTCAGCGAATCGACATTAGTTGGCTCAATGAAGTCTACAATGAACAGATTTTTCGTTTCGTAGCATGTCCATCGCATTACCAAGGCGCGGACATTCTCACCAAAGCGTGCGTAGATAAGGTGACATGGGGTAGGAATTTGCAGACTTTAGGAATGTTTAATCCAGGATTCCTGGAGAAATTCATTAGCCATCCCACCCTCCCTGTCGTAAGGCCTGCTGCACCTGTTCTCCCCCCAATTAGGGGGGTACGCATGGAAACCGATCAAAATTCTTTTTTCAACAAGTTCATCCAGTTGGCTGAATCCAGCTACATGGTTTTTGACATAGTTGAGGATCGATCAAATGTTTGCGATGCGCGAAACATTTTCGTAGATTCTGAGCTTGGCATAACGCCTGAACCTCAGTTTGGTAGATGGCTTACCTACTTTGTTAGACCGGCCAATCTTTGCCCTGTTATCCCTAGACGGGGTACAATTGAAGGCTCCAGACCTAACATTTTGTTATGTAGATATAGCAGTTTGATCGATGCATCCACGCGAGGGAATTGGAGCAAGATCAGGCGCGCACGTGACCAGGTAGAGCAGTGCCAATCATGTCTAAACGACTTAATTGAGCACGCGCTGAACACGGAGTTTTCCGTAGGCATTTTCATACAGCCAAATACCTGGATTGCTAATCGCGATGTTCTTGTCAAGCTTGGCGTAAACCGCTATAGCCGTGTTGTACACTATTGCTCATGTCTTGTAAATAAAGATCATGTGCATGCATTGACATTAATTTGTATTTCACGACATGTGAACTCTTTCCCAGTTTTCAAATGCAACAGGATGTATCGCACTACACGTGTTGATCCTCTTGTGCATGACTTAGTTGTAAAATATGCGACCCGCGCTGCTCTTCAAACAGCCTTGAACTGAGTAGGCTTGATGGACATCATTCACAACAGCATTAGTCATGCTGCAATAACTAACGCAAATTCGCGACATTAGTTCAGGCACATTCGCCTCGATTAGATGGTTTGTGTTTGTGTCATTTTCCGCCCGGGTGGGCATGTCCATAGGGTAGCTTTGCAGTTTCATGTGTAGTGATGTAGCAGGGTTGTTGTCAACGCACGACTGTTTATCATAGGTACGACCATATTCGGTCTTATACCAGGGGAAATTGCCCCTTCGTACCCATAGAGATGGCACCCAAGGTTTACACACCTTTGGATGTGGAAGGTTTCCCTGTTCTCGGGGTATCTTCCGTGGTATTCTTTGTTTTAGTGGTACCCTACCGCTTCCCGGGCGCAAACTCGCGCCATGGCAGCGGCTGCATCCGCGGCCGGCGGAATGGCGGGCGCTGCCCCGCGCTCGAGAGGTTCATCTTTGGCGGCGCGGCAGCAGGCGGACTATATGAACCCGAACTGCGCCTGCACCTTGGGTCCGCTTCCAGCGGAAGCGAAGCACGCAGCCAATGCGCTGTCAGATGAGAGGCCTACTCGGCTATCGGAAAATCTTAGAATTTGCTACCCGCACTTGACGGCAAAGTCCGATCAGTACGGTTATCGCACCACTGCTGAGACGCAGTTGGTGCAAGTCAAGGACGGTGTCAAGGACCCTCAGGTTGTCGGTGCCTTTTCCGGCATTTTCAACCTACTGGAGGGATTTGACACGGGCATGATTGGGGACAAGTCTTTCGTCCCGGCCATCAAGAAATACCGTCGCCTACGCGTGGCTGGTATTCTCCAGGCCATGCTTCTAGGTGAAGTGGAGCTGAGTGACCAAAGCGTCTACACGGCTGCCATAATCATCTGCGAGGCAATGCCGCGCGAGCCCGAGCTCCACTGCGAGCCAACTCGGAACTCGCTGATCGAAATGACATTGTCTACCGCCGTTTCCCCTTCACTGGTTCCCCGAGGCGGGAACTGGCTGTACGAGATGGCGAAGGTCGACTCACGCTGGCAGACCTTTTTCCAAGCGGCGAATAAAAATGTTATTCGCGCCATGCAGGCGGCCGTTGTAAAGGGTAGGAGAGATTTGCCCTCGAATGTACAGCCGGCAGGAGCCGAGGAGGCATTCAAGGCCTGGGCATACCAGCGCCCAACTGCCCTTTGTACCCCACCCAAGGCGGTGGTCGGGTATATGAAGGCAATTCATTGCATCTCGGCCGATGCGCTGACAAAGATGCAAACGGTCAATGCACATGCTTTTGAAGTAGGATCCATGTGCAAGGAGATTGAGGCCTTGTGGTGCTCCTATGATGATTTTGTGGATTTCATCACGGAAGAAATAGGGATCCCCCCCACCATATTTCACCTGATTGAACTGGAAACGCGCTAAGCCGCTTACCATGCCGAGCAAGGAAATCGGGGATTGGCACGCCGGTGATCCCGTGCTTGAACGCGACGGGTATCTAGTGTTCCCGATGCGGCACTGCACAGAGCTCAATGCAGCCAGCATGCACGAGAGATGGGTTCATGGAACACAATTCTCTTCCCTATGGAACATATTGGGCCATGGGAATGCCGTTGCATCGCTCGGAGATGCCGACACGCTAACAGGCGTGTGGACATCGACGAAGCCCGTTTGTCTTGAGAGTTATTACTCTTGTCTCAGCCATATTGGCCTGGGCGTAACCGTCCGTCTGGCACTTTTGCTACGCCCTCTCGGTAAGAACGCCCACGAGGCGTACAAGCATACTGAGAAGGGGCCTGCACACCAACGCGTGATAAGGCAATTCCGCGTTCGTGTCGAGGCAATCGCTCTCAAAGAAGAGACGATTGGTGAAGGGACGTCTGCTGTGGCGGGGAACTTGCTGTCGCATAACCCTGCCACGCACCTTTGGAACCCTGTGCTTGAGGTAAACCCTCATTCGGCAGAGGTCGGATGGATACGTCACGGCGCCAACCGCGTAGCGCTGACCATTGGGGCGGAAATTCCCGCCGGGTCGGTGGCACGTGAGGCGTCGGTTCCCCCGGCCAAGCCCGGCGGCGAGGTGGATTTTAAGTTCTTTCCCCAGGAGATCCGCGAAGTCGGCGAGGTACGATGCTGCCCGCTGTTCGAAACCTGGGAGCACTATGTTCCCGCATCGGAAGGAAAGTTCTTTCCATTGGCTGGCGGCCTTCCCTTTTCAGGGGCTGCAAAGCTCATGTACCATGTGCCAGGGCACGCGGTAGCGGCGCTGGCCAACGCAGCCACTCAATGCAGTGAGTTCATGAGCGCGATCAGCGGTAACATCTACCCTGATCGTCAGGACCGCCAACCGTATGAGCTTGTGCGGGAGATGTGGGAATCATGGGCGTTCAGTGTCCGGGCGTACATTATTTCCATGATTTGGCCCGTAACGGCGATGGAATACGCCGGCTGCGAGGGGCCGGACAATTTGGGGTTCGTTCTCACAATGCTGGGATACGTCAACCCCTCCGCTGCGGCTGGCCTATGCGCCGAGCTGCTAAGCGGATGCAAGCCAAACAAGGTCTCTTACATAGGTGTAGAGGGATCTCGTGTTGTGGTGCTGGTTGGACCCTCACACTGGGTTACCGGCAGCGCGGGTCAGTCCATTACTGAAGCAAAGCTTCAGGAGCAGTGGACGACCATCCGGACAAAGCTCCCGGCCAAAACCGGCGAATACGCGCTGGAGGTCGTGGAGGTTGAGGAGGAGACCTCAGTAGCTGAGCTCCTCCGTACCGTGGTCAGCCAGAAACTAGCTGACCCGGTACATGCAGGTGCTCCTGCGGGCGCTAAAGATGATATATTCATCATCTTTACCAAATGCCTGTGGCTGACCGAATGGCGCAAGTCCGAAAACACGTATGGTCCCAGCCCCGATGCGGGTAGGATCATCGATGAAAACATCGATGCCATGAAGGCGTTCGCCAATAAGGGCGGCCGGAGCCAGGCACCGACGATAATCTTGTCGGGTCCGGGCATCGTTTGGCATGGGACAGCCATGCAGGAGGTCGCAACCACGTTTTTCATGAAGTGCCGCGACGCCGGTTTCCCAGCCTACCCATCCAACGCGATGTGGTTCGGCTGCTCAAAGAAGAGCCTAAACGGCGGCGTTGTCGGTCTCGAAAGAGGCGGACACCAGTTTATGGGTCTTGTCTCGGCGTTCACCGACCTGGTGTGTCTGCTGAGGCGTGAGTACTCAATGAGTGACGAGGTCCGGGAAGCCCTGGCCCTTGCTCTGGATTTCTTGGTAGAACAGGAGCTTCTGATGAAACCATCGGAGTCATATCTGAGCGCTGCGAAGCAGTGCGGAGTCGGGGCAGGCCTCACACCGGTCGACCGGTGGTCCTCATCTGAGGATGCGCCATGGGCGGAGGTAATCTCTGCTCCTAGAACGATGTCGAGTGGCCCATGCGCCACAAGCCGTGTGTCGTCGGCCAAAGCGCCTGCCGCGGCCGATGCAAGAGCGTCTGAGCAGCAGTCTGCTCCTCGCCCCAACGCGGGAAATGGGCCACAGACAATGGCTCAGCGCGTCCGGTCCTCGACGCCGCCCGCAACGGGGAGGCAGAGGCTGGGCCAAGCAATGGCCGATTTCGGCCAGTCGGCCGCAAGTCGCGGTCTCTCGCCGGCTGTTTGCGGCAATCAGAGGGGAACAATACCTGCAAAGCCAGCGCAGGCGTGCGGGTATAGCCCGACCACGACTGGTGGTCCGTCTAAAACAGGCGGCCACAGAATAGATTTGAAGCCTGCTACCGGGAAGCAGTTGTTGAAGGCTAAGCCTGATCCTCCCGAGCTTCCCAAGGACGCGTACTCCGATGACTTTCCATCCCTGTCCAAGCGCGAAGCCGCTAACAGATGGAGAGGTGGGGCCGCAAGGGGTCCCAGCTGCGCGCCACCTAAGGTGGGAGGGTCGTTGCCGTGCCTTCGGCCGCTGGCCCTCCGCCAAAGGGTGCCGCTCCTTGTGCTAAAGGACCCGAGGTCAAAGCACCTGAGGTCACGGGCCCACCCGTGCCTAAAGCGGCAGGTGCTGACGCACCGACCGATGGGGGTTCGGGGGGATGCGCTCCCGCGAATAGCGAGATCACGCACCCTCGGCCCGAGGTTCCACCGCGGAAGGCAGTGAAGAGCCCCCCGGCTAGTCTGTCTGAGCCGGCGAAGCCTAACCAGGCGGAGCCGCCACCTAAGCGTGGGGACAGCGTTCCAGATGTCGCTGGTGGGGATAATCCTCAACCAGGAGACAGCACTCCGTCCCTGTCGACCGATGCGTCGATGGGGATGGCTTCCCATCCCGAAGCATCCAAACCCGTTGGTCAGGATGTACAGCCCGAACCTGCGGATGCAGGCGGGGCCAAAAGGGCTTCACCCAGCCAAGGCGCTGCGGGTGGAGACAATGATGGGGACGGCGATGGGGCGGAGGGAGATTCCCCTACCTCCCCTGCCGATGAGCTCCCGGGCCGCGACGATCCTATGGAGGAGCGGGACTGGTGGGGATGGTGGACCCGATCCACCCGATGGCGACGATGATCCGTCTGAACCCGGAGACCATGAAACTGGTCCGGATTCGGAATATTATGCGCCCGCTGAAAGCACGGATGCCTGCATCGCAGTGCACTACCTGTTCCGGAGAGCAGGTTACCCGCCAGCGTTGGCGGCGTGGAGGAACGGGGCCTGGCCAAGGCGCCTTCTTTACCCTATTCAGGCTAATTCCATTGAGGATGCCCTCGCTCTACCTCTGTGGCAAGGCCTGTCAGAGGATGAGTTTTTCCAGCTGCTGGACAATGCTTCAGCAACTGATCGTCGCTTCGGCGAGTACGACTGGGATTTCCTGTCAAAGGCCATTATGTCTGACACGATGAATGCCGATGAAATTCATCACGCGGGAGCCAAAGCGCTTGCTGATTGGGCTGAGGAGAACCTTGGGCCATTGTCGATTGGCCCTCGGTCGGACCTGGTCGCACGGTTTAATCAGATGCAGACCGAGGAGAGGCATCCAAACAGGGAATCGGCAAATGAGTCTAGTGTCGGCTCAGGGAAACAATATGTTCCCCGTCCTCCGCTGGAGGATCAGCCGAACTCGAACCAGATCTCCGCCGACGTATTCCGCGGTCGGGAGATCCGTTTGGGGCTCACTATGCCTGACTCCCAAAGCGGAGATGATGAGCTCAGCGCGCAGGACGCAACGTGGAACGTTGAATACTGCGACTTTTACAAGGCCGCCGCGAATCTGTGGCGTGCAAGATCATGCTTGCGCGAAGCCGCAGGATGCATGATTGAAACTGGGTATATTCACCCTCAGATGGCTGCGGCCATTGCGGCGACCGAAAAGGTCGAAAGATTTTGTAATGTTCTTCGGGCTGCCAACCGCTATGCCGGTTTGGGCACGTATCGATTCAATGAAATCGTGGGCAGGAATCTGCTCAATGGATACGACGGCTGGAGAACACCTCCGAGGGAGGATGACCATCCCGAGTTCCTTGCTCGGGAAGTTGAGGACGTTTTCCGTTCCTATTGCGCGGGCCTTTTGAGGTCTGAAAGTTTCGACCTCAAGTCCTGCGTAATTGAACCGGAGTCGGAGCCCAAGGCGGAGCCGGCTCCCAAAATGAAGCCACCTCCTCCATCTCTGTCGGCCAGTAAGGGCCTTCCTAGGCGATCGGCGCCTGCTGTCCATACTGGGTCGGCACACACCGCCAAGCGTCCGCGAGAGGCTGGCGGTGGCTCCACTGGGAACGTGCAGATCCCAGGGCATTATTACGGCAAAGCCCGTACCAAGGAATCCCCTGTTCAACCCTCTGAACCGCCAATGGGCGGAGCAAGGGGGAGCGCACAGCCGTCCGAAATGGATGTGGACAAGGAGGGGAATAAGGGTGACGAGAAGAAGGACAAAGCGGCCAATGAGGCTGCTGTAGCGTCAAAGAGCGCAAAGCCGCATCCGGCGAAAGCGTCGCGTCCCGAGGCCCTAAGCGGCTCGTTGGATGTGACACTAATCAGCGACGTACGGGAGCGTGATCGGGATATTTCCGATGACGAGTATTCCCCTACGAACGTGTGCATGTTTCCAGAATCATGGGAGGGCGCCATGCCGACCTCCGTGATTGACAAGGCCGGAGGCTTTGAGCAGTTTAGGAACGAGCTCATGAGGATCCAGAGAGTCCTGGATTCTCCGGCGTTGGTCGACCTTGGTAAGGTCGATCTGGACGCTCTGGGCGAGCCGCCCAAGGAGTACGTCTCGGATGAAGATCACGAGAGTTATGTAGACGATGATGGAATGGGTCCATATGTGGACAAATTCTCATCAATGGGTGACCGCGACCTAGTGCCCTCAAAGCAGGAGCCGCCTTACTATGAGGCAAAGGCGTGGCGCACCACTGAAGAAGAAATTGAAAGGATGAAGAACCTTTTTCCATTCTTTCGTGCCGAAAATTATCGGCTTATGTCTGCGAGTACTGGTCCCATAGGTACCAAGTCGCACGTACAGGGCGTCCTCCCAACAGGTGCGTCGTTGGAAGAGGCACTGATGGCTAAGCCCGGTGTGTGCCCGATTACGAGCACCTACAACCTCACATACGAGGGTGAAGAGGTTGTGATTGATGCACAGGGCGGGATAGCAGGCAGAATCGCCTGTCCTGCCGGAAATGACATCTTCCATTTTTTCCCCGAAATTAGGGATGTGTCGGCGTTTGTTGGACGAAGCTCCAGGGAATCGCAAATGCTGCTAGAAGTTTTGTCGGGCAACACTGACCCTACGCGGTTAAACGTGAAGCCCGGTGAGCAGCCTCCCTTCTTGTTTGGGACGGTTCCAGACATTCTGGGAGGTTGGATGTCAATGACTCTGATCTCAACGCTACTTGAGGCCCTATACGGGATCCACAAGTGCACGAGTGTCGAGGTAGCGACCTGGGCGGGTGCTCTCGCAAAGGAAAGCCCATCGTACCCTCCAGTCGAGCTCCTAATACGGACAGTCTGGAGGACAGATGGCACGAGTGTGCGCCCGAATGAGGTGCTTTTTGCGCGGTCCACCCTAATCGGGAGGGACGTGCCGTTCAAAGTTTTCAAGCGTTGGGCACTGCGTGACCGAACGCCTATGGGGCCTTTGCTTAGGCCGATGGGAGCAGCAGAAGTCCCTTATACGGGATACGTGCTGCTGACGATGGCCGAGTATCGGTCCGCCCTCAAAACGAGGTGCATCCGGAGGCCTGGCAAATTCGCCATCACAGTTTTCCCCATGCGACCTGAGCAGGTCTGCAGGGGGGAGATCATGATTGGGATGGAGGGCGCAAAGGTGCCTTTCCTCAAGTTGCCCAGCCCCAATAATGAGGGCGAATTTTATGTTGACGACCGCGTCAAGTACATGGACAAGCGCCATGTCGTTGTGGCCGTTGACCTAAAGTGGATGGCCATCGAGGAAGCCGCCGGCATCTACAAAACCCGACGCGGTTTGATTGCTGTGCGAGAGGAGATACATGCGCCCTTCTGGCGCGCATGCTATCTGCACCAGGAAGGGGATGTAATATACATCCGTCCCTGGGCGGTCCGTGAGTTGAATGTTCAGGGACCGCGGAGAGGGGTGTCATTTTCATGGGACAATGCTCCCATGCATGACTACTGGTGCCCTCGGTGTGCGCATTTGAACATGTATGGCACCATTCTATGCAATGGTTGCCATCTGCCGATTTTCTATCGTGAATGGGTGCCAGGCACCGTCCGCGCTCTGGTTAAGCATGGACAGCCAATCTGGCTGAGCGAACTCAAAGCAGTCCGCCCCAGCAGCTGGCATGAAGGGGAGACCGACGCGTGGGCCCCTCTCATGGCATCGGTAAACCCGATTCGCGAGGTGGTCAGCTGCATGATCACCGGTTTGCGCTGCGCGCCGCATCTTGTGCACATTCCCAATGCGGATATTGTGCAAGTTGCGTTTCAGGAGGTTGCAAAGGTCACCTCAAAGGACACTCACGCTTGTGTGCGGGCGAGTGATGAGGCTCTCGAGCGGTGGGTAGCGAAGCAGCTGCTCATCGAGGAGAGCAACACTGGCGTCTCGATTCCCGACAATATGTCTGTCATGGCATATTTAATCGAGCACCCGCAACAGGCGGCGCAATGGGGTCGTCATATGACGAGAAAGGGCAGTCTAAATTCAGCATTTGCCCTTTACCTCTCTGTGCATATCTTTGATGCCTACCGCATCGGGATTGAGGACGGGTATTTGGTTCCGCTGTATGGCCTAGGCGCCTCACGCGCGGACATCATAATGTCGTTGGTACAGGCTGAGCGACGCCTCACGGACTTCAATACTGAAGATCCGAGTTTCGACGCTTCCACTGTTCTTGATTGGAATATCGACTCTTTGCGGGCAAGTGGTGGATCCATCACGGCCCCAATTGAGTATGCTGAGGCATACATTTATGTCGAAGACAATAAGGTTGACATGGTCCCCGCTTCGCGGCGCGACGGCCAATGCGCCATTGTCTTTGCTGACCCGCCGGTTGGGAAGCACCACAGGCGGGCAGCCACTCCTAGGGGAGACCAACGGTCTGCTACCCCGCGACCTGAATCCAGGTCAAAGGGTGATCAGCAAAAGGGCAAAGCCCCTGCACAATCCTGGCCCAAGGGCGGAGGTCACAAGGGTGACCAGTTCCCAGGAAAGGGTCAGAAAGGTGATCAGTACAAAGGCAAGGGTGGCCAATACGGCTACCAACAAGGGCAGTTCGGTCGTGGCGGATCCGCCAGATCGAGAACTCCCACTGGCGGGTATCAGCCTGATGCTCGCGGGTCGGGATACAAGGGTGCTCAGGCAGCCCCTTTCCCGTTCCCAAGTCCGATGTACCCCGCTTTCCCAATGGGAGGGTACATGCAACAGCCAATGGCTGGCATGATGCCGCAGATGTGGCCTGGCGCAATGCAGCAGGGTTGGCAGCCGCACATGCAGGGTGATCCACGCGAGTTCGAGAATCCGAACTCGCCGCATACCCCTACCTGGGGTGCGGATGATGAGTTGGCCGAGACCGTGCCTCCTCCTCCTGGGGACTGGAACGTCAACAAGGGGAGGGGACGGCACGGCGGCGGACGACATCGGTAATACCTGGTGTCCGTCTGCATCTTTTGCGTAGCGGCGCCAACGCGCGCGTGCTTTCATTCCGGAATTCACATAATGGACAATGCTCCCTGTAGTATTTCTATGTTTGGGCTATTCGCCATTCCAGAATTCAACTGCATGCGCAGCTGTGCGCTATTCGCGCTGGCGGCGATTACCTGTCAGGTGTGCGTCGCCGCAGCAAGGCAGTTACCCTCGCCGGTGTCTACGGCCGCTGGTTGTCAGCATCGTCCAGCACCGCTGCTGCTGCTGGAGATGGAACTCATCAAGGTGCTGCGGTGAGGATCACGGATGCGCTGCACCGCTGCCGGTGAAGTCCTACTCGGACCTGAACCGCTGATTGCAGCTGGTGGTGTTCCTACTGAAGGTCTTTGTGTGATCGCGCGCCTAGACGGTGCTACTTTAAAGACCAAGGTCTTGTGGTCAAAGCACCATGTTTCAACCAGCAGGCCAATGCGCCTAAATCATGAATTCAGGAACTAAATCCACTTGAACCTTGCGGTTCGTTGTGGTTGCATTGCAAATGTAATTTTATTTCATGCCTGCCATTCTGGAGTTGAATCTTTGTTTCTGTTTCTTTTTGCTTTCTCTTGTTTGATTTGGCTACCGGCGCGAATCCGCCCCATACCCGTAATTCGGGGTGGTGGCGGGATCCGGGCACCAATGAGTGCCCGGGTATGGGGTCGCGAACCCTGGTAGCCTAATCGGCTTTGTTTTTCTTGTTTATTGCATTTCAACTTCAACATGGCCAATGCGCCTTTCCAAATTCACTCCATCTCTTTGTACAGTCGAGGGGGGTGTTTTTGGGGGCATGTAGTTTTATCATAGCATGTTTCCATGCCACGGCCAATGCGCCGTTTGGCTCAAGCTTTTCACTGCGTCAATCCCCGTTTGCTGTTTCGTCGCTCATAACCCGCGGCGCGGCACGTCATCCCGCACCTGAAAAAGGACGGGCTGACGCTGCTGCGGTGGGCTTCTGGGTGGAGCAGGTCGGATTGGGGTTTGGTGGTGTGCGTGTTGTTTGCTTGCTTGCTCGCTGTGCTTGCCCGCTCGCCTGCGTTGGTGCTGCTGCTCTGCCTCCGCTCGCTGTCTGCCCTTGCTGGGCTCATTCTTCTGTTTGTTCAACTGGCACCCTTTTGGTTCGTGTTTGTGCCGGCCGAGGGCAACCGCTTTGCCCTTGGGACCGGGGGGATAAGGTGGTCTCTTCTTGTTGGTGGGTTAGGGCCTGTTTTATCCATCCCGAAACTCTGTTTCAAACCCTTTCGCATTGCTTGAAGGGCGAGCAAAGAGGCGAACCATGTTCGGGATCCCAGATTGCAGGAACCAAATACATTCCCAACTGGTCCTGCAAAATGGAGTTGTTGCTTTTTTCATTGGTGCTTGACGGATTGGTGGTGATCGTGATGGGGCTTCCCTCACTGGGCCTCCCGGCTGGTTTGGTTGTGCGAAATCCTATGTTGAAACACACCAACAAACCGCTTTAGCGCGGCGTGAATTGCAATGCTAAACAGTGAGTACGTGACACCTGGTTATTACCATGGATGTCACTATTTGATTGCCATGGTTTCTTGTCTTTTCGTGTTTTACCATGGTTTTGGGGTTTCACCATGTGATAACTGCCAAGTTTTGATTGTGACTCGGTCAACTCTGCTTTAGGTCAAAGAGATCATCCGCGCAAACGAGACGCGGCGCCACATCGCCGAGCCCAACGATGCCCGAGACTCGGAGGCTCCGAGCAAGGCTCTGGATGTCCGAAGACTCCTAAAAAGCGCAGGTCTGAAGATTTGGACATGATTCAATGTCTAATGTATCCACTTATTCAACACATCTGTTTTGTATGGATATAAAACACGCTCATTCACAATTTTACTGGGTAGATTTCGGGGGAGCCCCTTTTTCTTGGTGTTAAAGGGAAACCAAAAGGAAGCCATCCGTGTAGATTCCCCCCCCCCCGGCTTGCGCGCCTTTTCGTTTTGAGCCCAAAGGGTTTGGCTTGTGAGTTGGGTGACTTGTTTTTACCCTATGCCATGCGCCATCTGGGCAGCCCTGAATCTCTTTCTGGCACCCAAAATCTCCAAACCCCACCAACAAGGAAGCAGATGCATGCACAGCAGTGTGAAGCTAAACACATTTCCGTGAACATATTTCGCGAGAGCTGAGGTGCACTTTATGGAAAACGTCCTGGGCGACTTTGGCTTCCCCCAGTTCGAGGCCGGCTGCATTCGTTTCTGGCAAACTGAGGCTGGTTGGGGTAGGGTAATTTTAGTAGACACGGTTCAACGCATTCTGGTTGATATGTAATGTAAGGTACTGTAATGTAATTAGTCATGTAAATGTAAACGTAAATGTATATACATGTAAATGTAGTGTATGTACTTATGGTTGGGTCATGCTATTTTACTTGTGATCTCAGGTTGTGTCATTCTATGTTTTCTTTTTGGGTTATGCTCTGGTATGCTATGTTATGTTATCTTATGCCCATGTTATGTATACACACATGGACACGCATGGTATCCTTCCCCTGTCGGATGTCGCAGGACGAGCTTTCCTCCCCAGAGGAGCTGCACAGTCCCAAGCTCAGAAGCTCAGGCCGCGGAAAGGGCCTCGAGGACGTGAAGTGGTCATGAAGTGGTGGGAACCCGTAGCTTCCATTTGCTGAAATGAATATATGCATTATTTTCCTCCTGTTGGTTTTCAAGCACCAAATATGTTTTTCGCCTGTTGGTTTTGAAGGGAATCTATCACGAAATGTGTTTTCCTCCTGTTGGTGTTCAAACACCAAGTATGCTTATCGCCTGTTGGTTTTAAAGGGAATCTATCACGAAATGTGTTTTCCTCCTGTTGGTTTTCAAGCACCAAATATGTTTTTCGCCTGTTGCTTTTAAAGGGAATCTATCACGAAATGTGTTTTCCTCCTGTTGGTTTTCAAGCACCAAATATGTTTTTCTCCTGTTGGTTTTAAAGGGAATCTATCACGAAATGCGTTTTCCTCCTGCTGGTTTTCAAGCTCCAAATATGTCTTTTCGCCTGTTGGTTTTAAAGGGAATCTATCACGAAATGTGTTTTCCTCCTGTTGGTTTTCAAGCTCTAAATATGATTTTATCCTGTTGGTTTTAAAGGGAATCTATCACGAAATGTGTTTTCCTCCTGTTGGTTTTCAAGCTCCAAATATGTTTTTCTCCTGTTGGTTTTAAAGGGAATCTATCACGAAATGTGTTTTCCTCCTGTTGGTGTTCAAGCTCCAAATATGTTTTTCGCCTGTTGGTTTTCAAGGGAGTCTATCACGAAATGTGTTTTCCTCCTGTTGGCTTTCAATCTCCAAATATGTTTTTCTCCTGTTGGTTTTAAAGGGAATCTATCACGAAATGTGTTTTCCTCCTGTTGGTTTTCAAGCACCAAATATGTTTTTCGCCTGTTGCTTTTAAAGGGAATCTATCACGAAATGTGTTTTCCTCCTGTTGGTTTTCAAGCACCAAATATGTTTTTCTCCTGTTGGTTTTAAAGGGAATCTATCACGAAATGCGTTTTCCTCCTGCTGGTTTTCAAGCTCCAAATATGTTTTCCTCCTGTTGGTTTTAAAGGGAATCTATCACGAAATGCGTTTTCCTGCTGCTGGTTTTAAAGGGAATATTTAAGGGCTGCCGCCCTGTGCCGCCGGCCCCTGTGGATCTTGAAACGAATGCCCGAGAGATCCGAAAGCTCGCGCTCTATTTTCACAGCACAGCCTAGAGCACTTACCACATGTATACATATGGCTATGTCTGGGCGTGAAAACTGTAACACCCCGCCTGAGAAGAGTCCCAATGGGATGTCTTCTCCCTACAGTTTCACCCCGAGCTTCAATAGCACTACTGGCTACCGGCTCAAACTGCGATGACCTGGGATAGCGCAAAAACGTGCACTCTTTGGTTGATACACAACCCAAATTAGTACCACCGGGCTTACACCATGCCCTCCATGCCACTGTCTTCAGGCGGCTGAAAAAGCGATGCAGTCACCAAAGCCTTCGGGTGACTGCTTCCGTGTTGGCCCATTGCATCAGTATGAAAAGTCCTGCGCCTTTGTCTCACTTCCTTTTCTTGTCAATTTCCTTCTTCTTCTTCCCATCGCCTTCACCGCCACTCACTGGTGATAATGACTACTATGATGATGATCAGGGTGATGATGATGACCATGAGGATGATGATAAGGATGACGACGATGATGATAACTATCATCGCAGCATCCTCTACATTACCAATGCATAAGAGATGATGATGATCGTGAGGATAATGATGATAAGGAAAGAAAGAGATGATGACAACCATCATGATGATGAAGGGTGATGATGACTGACCATCATGATGATGATGATAAGGGTGATGATAAGGATGAGGACTGTCATGAGAACTATCATCGTAGCATCCTCTGCATTACCAATGCTGCCTAACGCCACAATTGAAATGTATAGATAAATGAAAGAGATGATGATGACCAGCATGATGATGAAGGGCGATGATGATGATGATGATAAGGGTGATGATGATGACCATAAGGATGACGGTGATGATAACTATCATCGTAGCATCGTCTGCATTACCAATGGTGCCTAACGCCACAATTGAAATGTATATATAAATGAAAGAGATGATGATGACCATCATGATGATGAGGGCGATGATGACCACCATGATGATGAGGATGGTGATAAGGATGACGGTGATGATAACTATCATCGTAGCATCGTCTGCATTACCAATGGTGCCTAACGCCACAATTGAACGTAGCATCCTCTGCATTACCAATGCTACGCATCTTCTGCATCTCAAACCGGATCTAGCGGGAAACTCGAAAAGTGTATCAACAAGAGATAAGGACGATGACGATAATGATGATGATGATGACGAGCACAATTATGATAATGTAAGTAAGGACGATGACGATGATGATGATGATGATGAGCAGCATGAGCTGATGATTACGACCCATCTCGACCCAACTAACCTGGGGCAATGGCTTGAAGGCTACGCTGGTCGTGGATGGCATTTAGCAACACATAGCATATCGGAAGTGTTTCTACAGCTGGAGATCATTTTGGATAGCCAGAATACCAAGCTTTGATCCTCCGAGATGTGTAGCCACCCTTCCCGTGCGCCTCGCCCTTGCGGACAAGGGGTCGGCGGATATCACGAAATATTTAGTCCTCCTGTTGGTTTTAAAGGGAATGTATCACGAAGTATTTTCTCCTGTATTCAAAGGGAATCTATCACGAAGTATTTTTTTCCTCCTGTTGGGTTTAAAGGGAGTCTATCACGAAGTACTTTTTCTTCCTGCTGGTTTTAAAGGGAATATATCACGACTTAACTTTTTCCTCCTGTTGGTTTTAAAGGGAATCTATCACGCAATATGTTTTTCTCCTGTTGGTTTTAAAGGGAGTCTATCACGAAGTATTTTCTCCTGATGTTGGTTTTAAAGAGAGTCTATCACGAAATGTGTTTCCCTCCTGTTGATTTTTAAAGGGAATCTATCACGATGTTTTTTCCTTCTGTTGGTTTTAAAGGAAATCTATCACGAAATGCTTTCTCCTCCTGTTGGTCTCACAGGGAATCTATCACGCAACATGTTTTTCTCCTGTTGCTTAAAGGGAGTCTATCACGAAATATGCCTTCCTCCTGTTTTTTTCTGGGAATCTATGACGAAATGTGTTTTCCTCCTGTTGATTTTTGAAGGGAATCTATCACGATGTTTTTTCCTTCTGTTGGTTTTAAAGGGAATCTATCACGAAATACTTTTTCCTCCTGTTGGTTTCACAGGGAATCTATCACGCAACATGTTTTTCTCCTGTTGCTTTTAAAGGGAGTCTATCACGAAATATGCCTTCCTCCTGTTTTTTTCTGGGAATCTATGACGAAATGTGTTTTTCCTCCTGTTGATTTTTGAAGGGAATCTATCACGATGTTTTTTCCTTCTGTTGGTTTTAAAGGGAATCCATCACGAAATATGTTTTCCTCCTGTTGGTTTCAAAAAGAATTTGTCACGACATATTGTTTTCTCCTGTTGGTTTTAAAGGGACTCGATGCCACTACTGGACAGGTTTGTTTTTGTCCAGGCGACTTAAGCAAATGGAAGGTGATGCCCTGAAATCGTAGGGTCAAAGGCCCCGTTTCGGGGAGTGCAGGTTTGATTTTGATGGGAGAGGCCCTTTTTAGAGGAAACCGGATCACTTCTTTGGGAGACTTCCATTGGCGCTTGCCCAAGCCTTTTCAGATCCCCTGACCCCTGCGCCCACCAGAGGGCTTTGTCGACTCGAGCCAGAGAATTCGGGAGGTGGGCTTTGGCGTGTCCAATGGCGGCGGCGCAAAACACCTTCCCTTGATGTTTTTTTTTCTTTTTTTCTTTCTTTCTTTTTTGTTCTGATAGTTTGATTGTGACCTGCTTGCTCACCCAAACCTTGCATGCTGAGATTCGCCCGAAACCTCCAGTCTCCTGTTTGTTCTTTTTGTGTTTGTTTGTTTGTTTGTTTGTTTGTTTGTTTGTTTGTTTGTTTGTTTGTTTGTTTTGTTTTTGCGTGGGGGTCTTGGAGGTGGAGATTTCAGCTAGCCTCAAACGATGTTGACAAAGTCTGTTTGTCTCGCTTATATGTTTTATACATAGATATACAAGTAACACACACACACACACACGCCTGTTTGGGCATCAGAACAGGTATTGCAGGAAGATGTTGATGTGTAAAGATGGGGGTTTTGTTTTTAGAATCATCTTTCTACCCAAGAAAGCTGGGGGTTTTGTTCTTAGAATCATCTTTCTACCCAAGAAAGCTGGGGTTTTTGTTTTTAGAATCATCTTTCTACCCAAGAAAGCTGGGGGTTTTGTTTTTAGAATCATCTTTCTACCCAAGAAAGCTGGGGGTTTTCAGTATGGTTTGGTGAGTTCCACTGATGCACTGATGCACTGATGCACCGTCAGTTTCCCCCCTAAAAAAACCGCCCGCGTCCGGGTGGTTGGTTTCATCCTCCTGGCGCGGTTTGGGGCCCCCTTCGAGGCTCGCTGGCGTCCTTCAGCGAGGACTCCCTGGAGGGATGCGGGGAGCCTCAGAGGTGACTGCGGAAAGAAGGGGAGCTCAAGAAGCTGTGAGGTATATGGGTGTGCCTCGTTTTCAGGGTATCCATTTTTGACGCGGCTTAAAAGGGAACCAACAGCCAGCCCTCATTTTTGAGGGTGCCGTAATAGTGAGACAAGCCCATAGCCCATGTGGCAATTGCCTGAAAAGGGGTGCACATGAATCCCCAGCTAAAACATGTCCACCAAAAGGTAAGATTCATACCCCTAGGAGCGATCAAACGCGTGTTTGCAACAAAAACGCCTGACCGCTGCGGATATAGGCTTCGGCTGCAGGGCAGGTGTTCACGGGTGTACCTTCGTTGAATACATCAATGGCCACACACCCCTCCCCGTTTTCAGGGGGCATCCCTTCTTTTGTTTGTGTGCTCGTCCCACGCTTCGCTCAAGGAGCTCGACGCCGGTACAGTTCGCTGCGTGTCAGCGATGGTTCCACGAGGGCGGCTCCCACAAGGTTTGGCACCAGAGGCTCAGGTTTTCCACACTTTTAACGTGTCAATTTTCATTGTCAATGAGCCGATGTTTTTTGGTTTTTGGGGGCACCTCGAAAAGGGTCTAAGGTAACCAGACACATTTGCACATTCACTTGGTGCTACCGGGGAGTTCGTGACGGTTGCTGGATGGTATCAGTCTGAAGCTGATGATCGAAGGGGAGTGAAAGCTTAATCGAGTTGGTGTAGTAAGAAGCTTTGATTCCTCCCGCCCGGCAACAAAATACCCAAAAAAACACATATGAAAACAAATGGTGCTTAGATCCTTGTATACCAGGTTGCGATTATGACTTGCTCAAAGTGTCAAAAGGGCCCGTGTCCAGATGGAGGTTTGCATTTAGCCTGCTTGTTGGACTTAGAGCCTTTTCCTCGCAGGCTTCTTCTTTTTTGTTTGTTTGTTCTCTTTTTTTTTGTTGGGGGGGAGCTGGTGCTTTTCCAAAGAGGCGCGTTCCTGTCGGTTTTTGACGTGCCTTGCCTCTTGGGAGTTTCTCTTGGCATCTTTGAAGTGCAGGGCCAGCTCAAAGCCAGCCTGGTCGCTCGAGGGATGATTTTTACCTGGACCGCATCTAGGCGGACTTTCAGGCACTAGCGTGAAGAGTCCGGACAGAAGTTGGGGAACCTAGGGACAGCGACTTGCCTATGGAAAGAATGAACCCTGAATAGTTGGCTTGCTGGCATGCCTTCGCCAAAAAATTGGGTCGCCAGTTTCAGTTCTCACCCTTGCCTTTTGACAACAAACTTGTCTTTTTTGGGCTAGGCCTTGGTCGTGTTGTGGCAGAGTTCGAAAGGTTCCCCGACGGCCGCCAATTGTTGGATCTCATCGGAAAAAAGAGGCCTGCGAGCGAGCGCAGAAGACTATGCGGAGAGACAGAGACAATGGGAGAGGGAGAGAGTGAGAGAGAGCCACAGAGAGAGAGAGAGAGAGAGAGCGAGAGAAAGCAAGAAAGAGACAAAGAGAGAGAGAGAGAGAGAGAGAGAGGGAGAGAGATAGAGAAGAGAGCTAGAGAGAGAAAGAGCGCGCGCAAGAAGCCGAGGGAAGAGAGAGAAAGAGAGAGAGAGGAAGAAATAAGGAAGTGGAAGAGCCAGAGGACGAGGCAGCGGAAGACGAGAAAAAGGCAGAGGAAGAGGAAGAGGAAGCCAAAAAGCACGATAAAAATCAAGAGTGAGGAAGTTGCTTGACAGATGGGCTGCGCCGATTTCTCCTTGACGGAAGTTGCGCAGTCGCTCAAAGCAGGTACGACATAGTGGATGAAGACTGGAAAGCGAGCGAGGTCTACGAGGCAAGGGCATGTCATGATTTCTGTGCGCGTGATGGGCCAGAAGGCGTCCCACTGCGTGGCTTATAAACGACTGCGCGGGCTTAGCCCTCCAAGCTGCCCTGGCAAAACAGAAAGACAGGGACGAAGACAGAGACACAGAGACAAGGACCCAGCAGAATCTACTCTTCGGCAAGGGTAGTATCCCGTGTTCCGAAGCACCGATATGTTGCTAGTCCCGCGAGAGTGCTCAATGCGAAGACACTTTTGCGCACAGCAACGCGCTTTGCTTGAGAAGGCACGGTCGCTACGCGCGCGACCACATGCCCGCAGACGGCTTCGAGACCCCTCACAGCAATCAAGCCGGAGTACAAAAGCAAGCAACCCACTGTGAATTTGTTTCTTCCACCAGGTCCGCCCTCCTTCCCTTCGGAGCCTCACTTTCTTTTTTTTCTGCGCTCCTTTTTAACGGCCAGGTTCGCGCGCTCTCCATCGCCTCTGGACACCTCTCTTTGGATGCTTCTTTTTCGGTTGGCGCGGATCTTTGTTTGGATGGCACGTACTTCTCGGTTCGAGGACCATGCCAGGCGCCCCGGCCAGGGCCTTCGTTTTGACAGCGACCAGAGTGACCAGCGCACAACTGAACCAGGGGTTGCTGTTTTCGAGTTGCTTCCCCTGGCTGGTTTTTCAGATGAGCCATTCCTTTGAGGTCTGGGGAAATCTAGGGAGCCCAGTCTGGGTGCCAACTTGGCGGCGGCCGTCTTCCAAAAAGTATCTTCCCCAAAGGCGGTGGGCCATCAAGCTGCGCTGCAAAGGATGCCCAATGCACACTTTCATGACAGGCGCGCGGCAACCTTGCGATACTTACGTGGACAATTCTTGTGAGAGGGCCAGTCCTGTCATCAAGAAACAGCCACCTTGGCACCAAAAACCTCCCCTCTGCTCGAAGTCCATATTCTTCCCCAGTCTTTTTGGGTTTGAACATCACCCTTTCAAGCCAATGTCCCCTTTAGTTTCTCTTCGGTGAGGCAATGTCTCAGGAGACATGTGGGAGTTTCTCACAATGGGTTGGTATTTCAAAGGGAGCCAAGAGGAAGGCCTTTGCCATTTGGGAAGCCTCTGCAAACCAAAAAAATGCGAACTCCAGGGCTGGCGAACTCATTGGCCAGGCCCTGCTGAAATCGGAGGCGGAGCTGGAGGCGCTGGAGAATCTGGAGGTGATTGAGCCCTCGGCAGCCGAGACAGAGGCAGAGGTGAGGTGACCTCAGTCGGCATCCAGTCGTTGGATTGGTCGTCGGAATTGGGCTCGGTGGGTGTGGAACTTTTGGTGGTATCCTGTGATATGGGATGCTTGGCAATGGCAGTTTGGCCAAATGTCAGCTGGGAGTCACTCCCCAAACTTAGTTCCAATTGGGCAAATGGAATGATGCTCAAGCCAAGTCCTGCCAACCGCGGACTGCGAATCACCGAGCCCTCGCACGTGGGAACCGATGGGTCTTTGGCTAGAATGACTGGCCCAGTGACGTCGAGATATGTCAAACATGCCGGACCCATGGCAGACCGTTCGGGTATCATGTTGGTGTCCTTTCAAATTAGACCTTCGGGGGTGACTCTAGTTTTTTTTGTCTAAACGTGACCCCTCAAGTTGGAAAATCAGATCAATCCTCGGTTCCAGTTACACTGGAACTTTTGGGGCAAGCAACCCCACCGGCCAGCAAAAAACATTGATCGACGTGCCATTCCTGCAAAAACTGCGGGGGACCCTGTTGTTTCATCTCTGCCTGTTTTGTGACTCTTTTGGGGTCCACAGATTGGTTGGGGGGGTGGAAAACAAACAAACACATGCAACGCACACTGACTTTTCCATGTACTCTTGGGCTGGGGAAGCAGTTCATTTTGCCTGTGGCTCAGCTTGGTTCCCTTTCCAAAGAACCAGGTTGTGTCTCAGCATTGGGATTTCGACCCTCAACAAAGATGTCAGGCAACCCCGAAATTGGTGGTTTGGATCGGTGGTTTCGGGAGTTGACCCCGCTGGTTCTTGTAGAGGGTAAATAGGAACCCCCTCCACCACCAAACTACCGGGCTCCAAATGCCCAATTACTTCCATGTGCCGAAATGAGCATGTAATATTTTGCCCCGTTGGCTTTGAAAGGAACCTATCACTACTGGACATATGTTGTTTTTCTCCCCCCCTCCCCCCCCGGGGTCTTAACCAAATAGAAGATCAGAAGGAAGCTGAAGCCGACTGATCCCTGCCGCTTCCGGCAGGCCAGGCCGGTCCAAAACGACGAGGGCATGACGCCTGAAGAGCAGGAGAGCTTGTGTTTCACGCGAGGAAGGGACGCGGAAGCGCTAAGATGAAAGGGACGCGGAAGCGAGCAGAAGCCAAATGGATCTTCTCCTTGCTCCAGGCCGTGTATTTTTGTTGGGCGCGAGCCACTCGTCGGGTTTCCGTTGTGGTCCTCTCATTGGATCACTGTTTTTGCGCCTGCTCCCTAAGCCCATGCGTGAGGGCTGTCAGGCGTTGACCCGGAGTTTTTGCCCCAAAAAGGCGAAGGAAACCCCTAAAATGGAACACACACACACACACACACCCCTGTGAATCAAGGGGTCAATCCTGGCTCTCCCCTTTTCTTCGAGCCCTTCAAAGGCCAGTTGAAATGGGCAGCTGCCTTGTCGGACTGTTTGCATTAGCCTCCCAAGACAGTGCTTCCAACCAACCCAGGCGCCATTTGCTGGACCAAGTCCCTATGTCCAACTGGGAGGCCCATTGGGACCCAGAGGTTGCTGAACCAAGGGGTAAGTAGGTTATAGCCATGGTTGAGGCGATTCTCCCCAGTTACCCCAGTTATATCCACGGTTGTGAGCTACCCTCCTACCAATTTATTTACATGGAGCGGTTCGACATTCCCGGATCCGACCATATTCCTGGAGGCCCAATTGATACAGAAATTTGTGCTCGAATGTGTTTGGCGAAAAAAGTGCCCGAAACGTTTCTGGGAGCCAGCGACTTGGCGCTAGTGTAGTGACCAGAATTTGGGCAGTTGTTAAAATTGCGCTCGGTTGCGCGGATTTGCGCCCGAGTTGCGCGAAATTGCGCCCGAAGTTGCGCCGAATTGCGCTCGAAACACGGTGCGCATTTCGGGCCAAGCCGTCTTCAAAACTGTTCGTTTCCAATCGGGCAGAAAAAAGCGTTCGAACTCCGAATATGCAATTGAGCACTTTTTTCTGTATCAATCGGGCCTCCAGGTTCCTTTCAAAGGGACCGGGTCCAGAACGTCGAACGGTTCCGTGTCAAACCGGAGGGAGGGTGATCACCAAGAAAGACCCAGCCTTTAAACAGGGGCCACTGGATTTCTCCCTAAATTTGACCTACGTGGATCCCCAAGATAGAAGACCATTTTCCTTTCAAAGGGACCCCCCGGTTCCATGTTGGGAGGGTACTTACCAAGTGGATCCACAGGATACAAACTTCACCCAAAACCAGACACAAAACCTGCGAGGAGGCCGCATTGGAGGAGCTCTTCCAAGAGGCCGCCAAAGGCGGGAGAAAACGACTTGCGTTTTGGGGTGGGTGGGTGGGTGGGTGGGTGGGTGCGGGGGTTCTTAAGAAAAGAGCCTTGTCACGCTTTTTTGTTTTTTAAGAACGATGCGCCTTTCAAAGGGGAGTTTTTTAGAACGTCGTTTTCAACTTTGTGGTTCCTGGTTCCCATTTTGGTTGAAGTTAGCTTTTTCGGTGTTGTTTGTTGGCTTCGTGGTTCCGAATTTAGCCCAAGTTAGTCACTTTCAGCAGGGGCTTTGATGACAGCCCTGTTAAGAAGGGGAAACCAAAAGGAAAAGCCAACCAAAGAAGTTTTTAGAGATTGGTGAGGGAAATCAAAAGGACACCGCATTCTTTTGGAAACCCTGGTTGCTGTCCCGTCAGGTTTCCTCCTCCAAAAGCCAACGTGGCCCAGCGAGTTTTTGTCCAACAGCAGGGCCCGGGTGGTTGAGTGGATGCTTTTCGTTTTTTTTTTTCTCCTCCTTTTTTTTGTTGGGGACACGGAATCAAAATTCGCGTGATGCATCCCCTGGGGCCCCGGGGTAAGGCGTAAGGCTGTGCTAGGAGTGCCACAGATCGGAGATTTCAATGCGTGAGCCCGCACGAAGCTCAGCTTGCGCACAGGAAGGGCTGTCACATGCCGTGCAATGGCCGAAGGCTTTTCTCCAGGACCTGTCCGTCGCAACGTGTTAATTGAAGCCCGGAACCAGGAAGATCGATCCCGCGTGTCGATCGCGTGACAGTAAGAGCGTGGTCAGTGCTCCTGCATGCACGATTGACGCCTAACACGCCTCTTGTCTGGTGTGAGGCCTCCTCGCAGTGTGTGCCAAAAGCAGTAAACAACTGCCAACAGCAAACTGCATCATCCAGCCAACACAGTAAAACGGGCAAGGTATGCCCACTTGACATACATTGAGCTTCACCTGGCTGCCTGGCTGCGCATGTCGTTCAACATGTTTTTTTCTTCTTCCGGTGGTGCCGCTGTTGGGCTTGGTTTAAAGGGACACCAAAGGGAAGCACCGCCCGCCATTTTGGGGGGTCCCCCTGCGAAGGCGGCTCCCTGGGTGCCGGGCCGATGGAGCCGCAACGCAAGGCGCGCGCGATGCGCGGTGCATGTCCTGCGATCGGTGCGATAGGGACTCATCCAGGTCTGCGATAGGGGGTCATTCCATGTCGGAATCATTCCCTGAGCAGCAAGGTCTTCTTTTTTTTCCGGTTTTCCCTCTCTGGACCACGAACAAAGGAGTACCAACTCCAAAAAAGAAAAGCGGATCGGAATTTCCCGGGCGTGGTGTTTGGGCTTCAAACGGATCCATTTTCTTTGGGTCAAAACAGGGCTCCCAAATCAGCGGATTGTGTCTACTTTGACCCGAGACTTCGGCACAGAGCCAGGGTGCAGGTTAGGGGGAAAGCCCCACGGCGAAACCGTCGCCCCCTTTTTCACATGAGTTTGGGGCCAGGTTTTGTCTGTGACCCAATTCCCAAGCTACCATCAGGGTCGTTTTGGGCTTTATTGGAACCAAAGGGCCTTTTCTAGGGTGGGTTTCAAATACCCAACCGAGAATTTGTAGCCAAAGTCAGCAGTGGTTTTGTCGCGCCGAGCCCCAAACTTTGCCAGACTTACCTTCAAGTGTTGCCATTTCGGCTTTCCTTTACTTTCCTTTTCAACCAGCGCAGAGTTGCACTGGGGGGGTGTCGGTCCAGGAAAATGGCAACGCTGTCACTTCTTGGTTGAAACATTTAGGGTCCTTTCAACATGCGGGCCGAACCTTCGTCCGGATTCTCAGGCTTCAACCGAGGTCAGATTTTTGGTCAGACATCAAACTTATAAATGGCCGAAGCTAAGACCTCCAACTAGCACGCCTCAAGATGGTTGATTGCCTAACCAAAACCTGGAGTTGGGCTTGTCACAAGGGAACCTCCAAAAAGGATTCTGTACAGGATCCGACCAAGGGAAATCATGAAAAAGGGAACCAAGCCGAACCCCCCCAACACGATGGCAGTTGTGCCTTCTTCCCTTCAGCCCCATTTTTGGCGCGCCCTCCAAAAACGGGACCCAACCGCCCACCCCCCTCCCTTTTCATGGCACGGGTGAACCGCAACTTCGCTTCGGCCATGCGGAGGTGGCGGCGGAGCTGGCGGCCGAGAAGGTGGCGGGGAAGGTGGCGCAGCAGGTGGCCAAGGCGGCCCAGGCGCGCGAGCTCGCGCGCGCGCGCGTGCGAGGAAGAGGGAGGGATGGGGCCGCTTTTTCCGTGATTCTCCTTCTGTCCGGCTCGGTTTTTTTTGGGGGACCTCCAAAAATGGGCGGTCATTGTTGTTGGTTTGCATTTAAAACCATCAAACAGAAGTGCCCTACAAGAAGACACACCCGCTTGAACTGGAAATAAAGCCCTTGGTGCAGGATTTGGAGCGGAATCGTGCTTTGTCATCTTTAGCCCAAGATCAGAAGGTGGGAGAGCAGGCGGTGAATCACTTTCAAAAGTGGCGTTCAGATCGGTTTTGCTTCCAACGGCTTGTAGTCCAAACTGGGAGACCACCGAGTTGTTGGGTCCTTTCATACTGAAGTGGCTGCGGGTTTGGGACAAAACCAGTTGGTTTCCTTTCAGCTTCCATGAAAAGCACAATTCCCAAAAGGAGTCCCAATCTTTGGCAAGTTTTCGGACATTTGCCGCCCGACCAGCATATCTCGCGAGAGCTGGCCCGAGCACCCCTTGCCCCCACTCCAAATCAGGGAAGCTCCCAAGGAAAACCTTTTCCATTTGGTGTTCCTTTAAAAAACACACAAGTCCAGGGCCCGCAGAAAGAGCTACCAAAAAACCCAGCCCAAATGGTTGTCTCTCGTTTTTGAGGCTGCCCTTGTGGGACGGATGTATTTTTCTTTAGAATTTGGAGCCAGGGCACCGACGGCCACGGGTTTCAATCCCTCGCTCAGGCGGCTGAGCAGCTGGACCCGGAGAAGGAGGCAATCTGATCATCCTATTTGGTGGTTTGGACCTTGGGGGCCACCCAAATTGTGTGTGTGTGTGTGTGCGCGTTTTTGTCAGAGCCGAACAGAAACAGGCCACCCTTCTCATCGCCTTGCCTTGTGTTTGGACCTGAGGGGATACCAAATCCCCATGTAGCTTCAAGGGCGTTGGGCGGAAAAAAGCGCCAAACCACCAATGCAAACCACCAAGTACCCGGACAGTTGGTGGTTTGCATTGGTGCCTTTTGTCCCTTTGAGGGAGGGTCCCTTTCTGTGTTTCTGTGTTTCTGTGTTTCTGTGTTTCTGTGTTTCTGTGTGTCTGTGTGTCTGTGTGTCTGTGTGTCTGTGTGTCTGTGTGTCTGTGTGTCTGTGTGTCTGTGTGTCTGTGTGTCTGTGTGTCTGTGTGGAGCCAAAAAGAAACAGGCCACCCTTCTCATCACCCTGCCTTTTGTTTGGACCTGAGGGGATACCAGAACCCCATGTAGCTTCAAATTGGGCGGAAAAACCGCCAAACCACCAATGCAAACCCCCAAGTACCCGGACAGTTGGTGGTTTGCATTGGTGCCTTTCGTCCCTTTGAGGGAGGTTCCCTTTCAAATCAACCACCGCAAAAGAAGGGCGGCCAGTTTTTGTTCTTTTCTTCTTTTTTTTCAGGGCTCTTTTTCAGTCAGGTCACCCTCGATTGGTGGTTGGATGCCTAACTTGTAGAGGAGTTTTTGGGTCCAACACCAAACCGCAGTCCAAACCACCAATCGGAGGGAAGCTGAAATGAGCATCAAGAACCAGGTGCAAACATACAATGATAGAAAAGCAATAAACACCACAGCACAAGCAAAAAATAAAGAAACGGTGGCAACGCAAAAAAAGGTAAATGGCAAAGCGAAGTCTACATTTGGTAGGCCCAAAACGACGGGCGGTTGCGTCACTGGGCTCGTCGGCACGCCTTTCGCTCGTTCGTCGGCCAGGCCAAGCGCCGGAAACGGCGGGAGTACCGGGAGCGGAAGCCGGGGCTCCCGGGTAACAAGCGACTGCGAGGTAATTCAGGTGGGTGTGGGTCAATATTAAGTCACCAGAGGACCGCGGATTTTAGTCCATGTTTCCATTTGCCAGGGCAACCCATTTTGGGTACCTGTTTTTGACCCAGCCATGTCGGGGGCTGATCAGCTTTCCATTTAGGGCCGCCATGGGTCTGTTTAGTGGTTTTCCAACCAATGGTTATCCCATGTTTATCGGACCTTTTGATCAACCCCCGTGGCTCGAAAGTGTTTGGGAGGCCCCACCAAAATGGCGAGCAACGGTTGAGCTTTTTTGGGTCGTTTCTCTTTAAGGCCAACCAAAAAGATGGGTTCCAAACAAAGGCGAGCCGACAATACGGGTGTGCTTTTTGGAGGGTACCCCTTTTGTGGGCCTACCCAGGCAAGGACCAAACCTACATCCGGTTGTACATGACTTGCGAAGTGGTGGAGTGGCGTATGGCGTATGGGGAACCTCTGCACGTGGCAAGGACTTCGTTTTGGCTTCCTTTGCCCTAATTCAAGCGGGTGAATTAAATTCCGTTCCCTATTTGGCTGAACCACCTTGCAAAAGTTGTGTACGGCCCTGGCAAGTTGGACTGTGCATCCAGTTTTGGTCTTGCCATGGATACGAGGCGTCCTTGTTGACTCGGGCACTCGGACCACCTCACTCCCCAACGTGTCATTGGGCAAGACCATTGCCGGGAGGAGCTTGTGCCAGGCTGATACAGTTGAACTCTGGATCGGATCTTTCATTTGCTGAAGAATATGTTTGTATTTTCCCTTGGTTTTCAAAGGAATCTACTACTACTGGATATTTTTTTTCATTTTTTCCAGCGGTCTTAACCAAATGGAAGGGATCGTTCAAAAGGACGCGAGGAAACTGACCAGGTGGCCTCAGTGAGTTTCGGCCTTCTCACATCAATCTCGCCTTGCGAGGTTTCCTCCACGACAACAACAAAACAAAACAAGAACAAAGAGCCCCGCAACACCCCCCCCCCCCCGACCCACGCCCCGCCTCCCCCCCAACCCCGGTTCCCAAGCCCCCCCCCCCTCCCGTCCGCCCTTAAGAGCGCCTTACCGCACTCACCCCTTCCCTACCGTTGGGCGAGTCGCTTCCCTCGAGCTGCAGGAAGCTGAAGCACCAAGCCGGCGTCTTCATCCGCGCGAAGGCCGGCCTTCCCCGGCGCCCTCGCGCGGTTGGGTGGAGCTCGTGTTTAGGTCAGCTTGCTCACAACGGGATGGGTTCCGCAGAAATTTTGCGGATCCGAAGCACGGGATGCGAAATGGCCCAGAACTGTCCGTCTTCCCTAAAGTAAAGGAAACCGGAACAGCGCGACACAGAGTTGGCACCCAGAACCATGGACAGGGAGTTTGAGAGAGCAGCCCTGGCATAGGGCGACCGCGCGGCTTCTTCCTTGTTTCTTGCGAAGGATGATGAGCTTCGTTCACACTCACTGAATTGCATGAGGAGACAGTCAATACATGAGACGCGATGGGGTGCGTGTGATAGCTGGAGGTGGGCAAAAATCATTATTTTTGTGGCTAGCTTCTTTGCATCAGGGTTCAAACTGATTCGCAGTCACCACCGGTTGCGTTTTAGTTGAATTGAAGATGCGGTGGACAAGGGCTGAGATTCTTGTTCTTGGTTTTCGTGGATTCGCAGATGTCCATCCATCTTTCTGAAAAAGAAGGCCTCATTTGTGAGTGGCTTCTTTCCACCTGCGCATTGCTTCGGAGGCCTTTCCTTTGGCAACGTGCGTGGTTGCAGCCTCCTTCTTTGCGCAAGCGCTTCTTAGCGCCAGCGCATGACAGGAGAACCCCAACGTCTACGTCTCTGGCCTGCCGGAAGCTGAGCATTTCCTGAGACTCTTCGAGGATCCGAAGAAACGGCCCCTTTGGTTTTCAGCACCAGGAAATGACCGAACTGGCACCCTGTTCTCAAGGGAAACTCAAGGGACCAACCCGCCCCTTCAAAATGCAGTTCGGCCTTTGTGCGTTTTTGCTCGCGGGGTTCCTTCGCCCTGGGTTTGCGGGTCACCGTTGTGGGTCCATTCTGAAGGCTTGTAAGTTGGCTTTGACATTTGTTTTTCCTTATGGGGAAATTTCCATGTTATACCATTGACAGCTCACAATTCTGGACGAGACATACGGTCAACCTTTCCGCCGCTTGTGTGCGTAGGTCGCAGGCTCATGGCAAGGATGCTCAGTTCCTGCCCAAGTCACAAGTGGCCGGTATATTGGATACACACACATATTATACATAGTACACGCATATTATACAACTAGTGTACACATACCATGCATACTATACATAATATACATAATATACATAACATACAACATATACATAATATACATGATATACATGATATACATAATATACATAATATACTTGTTATGTACACATACAGATTTGTCGAAAGCGGAATCTCATCTGGACGCAATTCCCAACTGACTTCCACGCCTTAGGCCGCCGGATGTCACTGCCCAGGAGAGTGGAGCCGTGTGTGTGTGTGTGTGTGTGAGTGTGTGTGTGTGTGTGCGGAGTGACAGAATGCCCTGTCACCACCCTTTCGGTTTTTCAGCAGGGGGCTTGAGGCTTCTCATCAGGACTCAGGCCAACGAAGACGCCTGATGAGAAGTGTGATGCAATCCGGGACGCTGGATTGTGTACCTGCATCGGTTGTGCAATGTCCATTTGGCCCGTTGTTTCTCTCGCTGTGTGTGCTTCATGTTGAACCTTGTAACGTTTTCGCAGCTAGACGGAAACCATGTGAATTCAAGCCGAACCTTCACCTACTCGAGACTCATCAGTTGTACTCGAGACTCATCAGTTGTACTCGAAACTCATCAGTTGTACTCGAAAGATTAGCACTCTCCATCTGGAGTTCAAGTGTGTACACCCCATTCGTGGGGAATCCTCGGGTGTACCCATTGTGTGACCCCGGGCCGGCTCTGTCGGAAAATTTGACCTCAACGTACTTATCATAGAACAGCGGAATTTCACATTTAACCAGGAACGAGGTTTCACTAAAGGGAAGTCAGCCGTCAGATCATAGAGACGTCTCACTAGTGCTGCTGATGGCTGCTGACTTGAACTTGCATTGACTTGCATTTTGTCGGACTTGTTCCTCTCAAGATTGTGGAGTTGCGGTTTTGAGTTTGTTGCGCCATCATGTCTCGACGTGATGATCGTGACAGATCTAGGACTCGGCGCAGACGTGATCGGAGTCCTTCCCCTCAAGCTCGTAAAGCACGCCGACGTGAACACAATGACAGCCAGGTCTCGGAGGGCATGGATTGGAACAACCTGGTATCTTGGCAACGCAATTCCGGCTACAACTCTGCCAGCAATTTCCCGATGATGCCCACCAATTTTCAATCGACTCACAGCCCCACACAGCAATTCCAACACCCAGCGATCAACTACATGATGCCGATCCCTCCAGACCCCACGCCAACGAAGTTCATGCCACCCGTGATGCCACCACCGGTCACTACTACCCAACCTACACCACCACCTGGACCTCCTGCGGCTCTACCGGTTCGCCCTCAGAAAGCCTGGCTTACACCTTCGCCTGACTGGACACCTGGAGATGGCATGTTTGATGTCAATCAGCTCTACAACTTTAGCCTCCCCATGACCGTTGCCAACACTCCGCATGGCAACCTGCGCGACATGTCAGGCATGGATATTCGGGACGTTCGCCTGGTTCAGGTTATCCATGGGGGCCTCACCAACTGGCTACTCCGACCGTTCGCTCACGGCAGATTCGTGACGTGGGAAGGCTTTCGCACTCGCACCGAGGCCTTACTTTGGAGTACCTGTTCCAAACTACTACGACGATCACAGTCGCTCAACCTGCTCACCCTGGAAAAGGACCTTGCCAACTCGCTGGGTCTCAACATCGATGACTTCAATCAGCGGATCAAGGTTCATGACCATTTGGCCAGCTTGGTACTTCAATTTCTTCAGCAACATCACACCTCTCTCACACCTTCCACCCAGACAGATGACATGGTCAAGAAGTACAATGATCTAAATCGTGCGCACGAACTGCTCCAAGCTCAGTATTCCGCATCGCTGCGCGCTTCGACCTCTCCCACGATGGCAAGCCAGAAAGATGATGCAGAGTTGGTTACACCGCCACCGGTCAACCACACACCATCCTCGTCACCTGCCAGCTCCCTTCCTACAGCCAGCGCAGCGGCCCTTGATGGCAAGTCGTTTGATAGCGCGGTGCAACCTCGGATCATTCAGTCTCTTCACGGAGTGTCGTCACCGCCGTCCAAGCCGGCGGCGTCACAATTGCTCACCATGCACAGCACGCCGGATGAAGTTGTCAAGTACTACACATGGACCAGTGACCAGCCTCGCCTTTATCTCAAGCAATCGCCCACAACCACGACTTTGGCGTCACTGGTCAAGTGGGCCAATCACCCGTCCCGGCTCAACGGCAACAAGTCATTAGATTCCATGGCGACGCAGCTCCTTCAAGCGCGTCAACGCATGCCGAAAGGCGACGCACCTACTCTCGGGGCGATGGCGGCTTCGTGGGGACTGGAGCCCGGCTACCTTACCAAGCTCACTGAGAAGGCATTGAGTCACCTCATCGTGACCGCTCGCCTACTCAGCGGATGAGCAGGCATCTTAACGACCTTCGTTCTCTTATGAGCCCGGAGCGGCAACCATGTCACGGATGAGTCAAGGTTAAAACTCGTCCGTCATCTTTCTGCGTTGCACCAGTTTGATCTTGTGCTTGATTGTTCTTGCATTGCCTTGTGTGTGATTGTCTGTGCAGCTTGTATCCATGTCGCCGCCTTATGGTAGATTTCATTGGTTGCATTTTCACCATGTTGGATGAGCTTCGCCGCTGTGGAATCTATGATGATGTTGCACAATGGCAGTCTCTGGACAACTTTTTACACTCGTTGACCATGTTCTCTACGTGCTGGCAATACTGCTTCCCTGGACTACCACCACCGTCGATACCAACTGATGAGTACGAATCAATCACACAACTACCGTGGTTGGGCCTCATTCTCGAAGTCTTAGTTGTGGTCCGGATTGCCCTTCAGATTCCGAATCACGCTATGTCACACTCTCAGCACACTGTGGCCAACAGGTATGAGATTCATAGATGTCGGTGCACTGCCTATTTATTGATCAGTTTCTTACAACGTCTCATTTCCCAAGATCATGGCTACTTTCCGCCGTTCTTTGAAGTCCTTCACTTCTACAAGGCTTCTCTCTTGTGTGAAATCATGCACTCCACTTTTGCCGACACGCGACATCTTCGCTCATTGCGGGCACGATTTCCTGACCTCTATGACTTCATCACGATCCAGGTCATCATCAACAACCGTGCGTCTACATCCGACTTTCCCCATGGCACACACCTTACTACGTTGGTGCGACTGATCAGGATGTTCTACGACGTGAACACTCACGCAGTCGCAAATTTCTACAACTACTTCGAGGACGTCATGCCTTCTTCGAACCCGCGCTTCACTACTGGAAGCGATCCAATACTTACTGGCTCTTCTGTGCTGTTCCGGTTGAGATCAAACTTCCCGTTTCCTCGGTTTGGGTCCAAGAAAGTAAATGGCAATACTTGCTACGCCCGCATTTGAATGCACCCTGGGTACACAGACTTTTGCGAAAGGTGGGCTTCCGGGAACACCTCGTTGATTTTCGACGTCACTCGTTGTCGTCTCCCACTTCCCTCAGCTTGCACAAACGCTTTCGACGACGACTACATCCGGATCTCCAACGGCAACTACGACCCGACATGCTGGATGACATTCAGGCCCATTACTCTATTCTCTATCAGCTGGGATCCAATACAGGAGCATCGTTCCAAGCCATGCGTGACCTACTGTCGGCAGCTTTCCCTCCTACTCAGCTGTACTACTTTCTGCGGCTCTCCGTCTTTGTCAACGAGCCCTTCCGCTCCAAGGCGCAGAAACTCCTCGCCCAGGTGTTGCGCAAACGACGGCTACAACCACCCACCACTTTGACACAACTACTCCTACCGCCTCTACATGTCCGGAATTGGAAAGCTCTACTTGGCACATGGTTACAAAGCTGGATTGCTTCTCATCGGGATTTGTTCCCTTCTCTTTTCCTTCCAAAGATCCGGGTGGTGGAAACTCGCAGTGCCACGTTGGGCGACAAGATCTACAACTACCGCACATGGCAGCGCAGATGGACTCCTGAAACATCCTTTCCGTGTCGCTGTTTGGACATCGATGATCACCATATACACCGAGCACATGGTCATGCTGTAATGGTTGATGAGTTTTCTCGCATCAATGCGGACATTGACATGGAAATCATGGCCGCATCAATGAAGGATCAGTACTTCGGTGATGTCGACTTATTACATCAACGTTTCACCACGCAACTTCGCAAACTTGCTCGTCGCTGGCATGTGCATGGTTCCAGTCTTCTTGCAGATCTGCAGCCGGTTTTGACTCAGTTAATGGACACTCATCGAGCTAACCTTCAAGATCGTGCTTATTGGTCATCGACATCGTTGCAGCGCACCGTGGCTTCTCTGTCATCGTGGGTTGTTATCCCTGCGGATCATTTCCCCTCCCGCGCACATGTGATTTGTCCGTCCCTGTTTGCCATACTGATGCGGAAGACCTTTTGCTCGGGAGATGTCTTCTCGCTTTGCCGTGAATCCGCAGCATCTTTTCGCTCTGAAGTGGTAACTACGGTACCTTCCCTCCTACGTCAACGATATGCATGGGGACTTCGACTTCAAGCACCGTTGCCCACAGCACGCATCCTTCCAAAGCCGACCAAGGACTGGCAGAAAGCACGACCCATCATTTCATTCTTTCGCACGTGGGCAGCTCCCTTCCTCACGGTCTTCGGCGCACTCATATTTGAACTTACCAAAGCTACTTTTCCCGACATTGCAGGTCAACTTTCAGTACAAGAACTTGTCCAGCAGCTGTGGGAATCGCTGTCAAAGGCAGATCCCGATGAATACATCCACCTGGTGTCGCAAGACCTGTCAGGCTTCTTCACGTCCATTCCTACGGAACGATTCCACCAGGCACTACAAGTGCTTCTCCATCGGTACGATCAAGTTGTTGGCCTTCGCAGATCCTCTCAATGGTCAGTGTTCGAAGTAAAGTCGGATCATCGACGCCGTATGTTCAAAGGAAAATGGCGCCGTCAAACCAAGATCCCTCGAACTTTTCATGAACAAGATCTCCGGCACCTTCTGGACTTTGTCATTGACAACAGTCACTTCGAGATCAACGGATACTTGTTCCGCCAAGAACGGGGAGTCGCTATGGGATCACCAGCCGCGCCACCGCTATGCAATTTGGTTGCCACGGTTGAGGATTTCTTCTGGCACCAAACAATGTGTTCTCTGCGTTTTCGCATGCCCGACATTGGTGTGATCTGGCATGAGCGCTACGTCGACAATCGTTTCATTCTGCTTCGTGATTCAGCCCCACACTCGCCCGTGCTCATGAATTTTCTTTCCCTGGAATTTTATCGCCCACCAGTGATGCTTGAGGTTCAACATGATGACAAAGTGCTGGGCTATCGATGTGATTCTTCTTCCAGAACTATTACACCACAGCTACCTGATCATCCCTCCCAAATCAAAGGAATTCGGAGTGCCAATGATCAGATGTTTACTTATTCTTCCTGGTCTTCTCGCTCCTGGCTCATCATACGTGGTGCACAACCGGCGGTTCAGCAACAGCAAGGACTTAACGCTCTCAAGCGCCTTTATGAGGCCAAAGGTTTCGACCCCCACCTTCTGCGTGACGTTCGGCGTCGACTCGGGACAAAATCTGCATGTGAGCTTGTCATGCTGTCTCTTCTTGCGCATGCTTGTGACTGTTGTTGATGCATTGCGTTGTGTCTGCATGCAGCTGGCTCAGAACCATGGCGGAGTACACGGTCACCAGTCTCTTACGCTCTGACGGATCAGTGCAAACTACGAGCCGCGTGACGCTGGAGCACCTTCCCAACTTCATCAACGGCAATGAGATGCAAATGTTCATCCGGACACACGGACTAGCACACCAGCAAAGTGTGCAATCCCACGGCCCATCCCGTGACGCTCCGGCACTCACCGGACGGTCCCGTTCGCGCTCACCCAGGTCCCGTTACTCCCGGATCCAGCTCACACCAGGCCCACAGGGGAATTCTGATGAGGAGGAGGACTGGGGTGAATGGAGAAGTGATGGGAGGCGCGTTCATAGTGATCAAAGGAGGCCCCGCTCGCCTCCGTTTCCTCCCGCTCAAGGCAGTCCTTCCGAGAACCGCATCGTGCTGATGCCTCTCTCAGTTCGTCAGCATGTACTCGATTTGGGCAGTCATCGCTTCAAGCTGCGCACTGGTTGCCGGATCGAGGAAATTGCCATCGTAGTGAATGATGTCCTCTACTACACCTTGCCCTCGATTGCCGCCTTAGTATTTCCTGAACCTGAGCTGTTGAAGAAATCGTGGGAGACGGTCTACAGGAGCCTCATGCCGCATCGCCGCAGCATCATCGAAGATGAGCAGCGGGTCAAGTCCATTTCGGAGTTTCCGTTTGCTCCGCCACCACATGGTGTCCCGGGACGTTGGACGGATCAAGTGGTCAGAGACATTTCTGACTACTTCCAGATCTCCCCGAAGTCACTGCCGCAGCAACTCATCGTACAGCTTGGCATTTGCGAGGAAAAATGGCCATATATCAGCAGGACTACACGGTCGTATCACCACTTCTCGACGGACAAAAAGAACTCCCAGAAGAACCTCTTCGGGATCATCTTCTCGTTTGAGCCACGCCGATTGTTGCCGGACAAGCATCGCACTCAGTCACAGTCGACGTTTTTCTGGTCCCACAACACCAATATGCAGGCGGCTATGAACATCCTGCGTGATGAAGAGCTGATCAGACCCTCAAAATGGCAAGAACATCCTTCCCCCAATCGCGAATGCTCAAACTGGAACGAAGTCTGGTTGCCTCCGATGGGATTTTACTGCAGGGGCAGCCTCCATTCTCAGGAAGCGGCAATCCAATCTGCAGCGCAGTTCGCGGGAATTCGCACGGATCGCCCCGTGTGTATTGGTGGCACTGCACGTCTCCGGCAACAGCATTGCACTATACCCCGTGGCGGAGTGTACGCGGACATAGCTGCTTCCCATTACTATGACTGCATTCACGCCAAAGATGGCAGGTGGAAACTCCGATCTTCGATTGCGGTGCCCAGCTACATGGGCATGTTCTGGTGAACGACTATGGCAAGGCAGTCTGACACCCTTTTGCACAGGCCCACCGTGGTTTGTGCCCTGACTTTCATGGTGTACATCATGACGCTCCTCTTCCGGAAAAAGTGCATGGGGTTGCCTGAGGCTCATGTTTTGATTAAGGGTGTTGCATGCTTGTTGTGTTGCTTGCCGTCGCCGCATTTGAGTAGATTACCGATTGATTTGGCCCTCTCTGTCGCATCTTCACCTGCATTGTGATGGATCATGGGGATCTTTTACGTGAATGTCGGCACATGCTGCTTGCCATTTCTTCGCAAATCAGTCTACTTCTGGCCGGACTGCAACGTCTTGAAGGCCAGCAGCGGCATCCACAGCCGCCACCACCGCCACCGGTTCCTGACGGCCATCCCCCGCCGCTACCCCCGCCGTCTACGACGCCACCGCCCTTGCCGGCAACATCAGTCCGGCCAGACTACATGGCAGCACCGGTCACTCTTGTGGCCACCTCGGACAACCGTACGGAGCACCCTGCTCACGTCCGCACGGTGAGTGTCAGTACTTCCTGGGAGCACAGACGGAGGAGAAGGTCCAGACATCGGGAGCCTCATTGGCGCCGATCTCGCAGTCATCACCGGCGGCTTCCTGGCCGTCCTGACGACGCGGTTCCCACGTCCCGCCGCCATGCTTACACTCCGAAGTACCCGCCGGCAGTCAAGGCCATGCCGGCTTGTCGACCATCAGGTCTGTCGTATGAACGTTGACGGAACACCAGCGGCAAAAGTACCTCCGTATTTCGGTGCATGCATGTCTGCAAGCATCATGTCTTCGCAGTCCCGCAGCCTTACTTGCTTGAGTTGACCTTGCTGTTTGTTCGGTTGCCATGCAGTTGTCGGCCGAGTTTGTGAATAACCTGGTGGCGGTACTCAATGTCCTTGCATCCCAAGTTGCGACAGCTCTGGACACCCTGAACTTTGCCCTGATGACCGAGCGTAGCCATCCGTCAGACACTATAGTGACTCCCAGGGCGCCACGGAACTCCAGGCATGGGCTGCGCCCTCGCATCATCACAGAGCGCATTTCGTCTGACCGATCCCGCTCTCCCACTCGAATTCGAACCCGACCTTTGGACACGTCATCCACCTGGTATATACCGGCCTTATCCCCGCCTCGTGCGGCACATCGGGATGCTGCTGACAACAATTCTGGTCTTCGGCCTGAATCGATGTTGGATCACCTGCCACCACCTCGGCCGCTTGCTCCCTTTGCCCCACACGGCGGCCGGGAGCCAGGACAGATGACGCCTACGACACCTGACTCGGATTCTGATGGCTCAGTGCGTCCACATCCAGGTGCCTCGTCGTTCCGGCCGTCTCCTACGGTGGTTCATGGACCTCGGGAACTTCTACAAGAATTCACCATTGCACTTCGCAATGCACACCGGGAACCTTTCACGGCATGGACACAGGGTGAGCTGGATGAGATGGTGCGACGGAAGAAAGACAAGGATTCCAGGCCCACCTACAAGACCATTGCTCGGTTCCTTCAGAAGCCCATTGAGGAAGTCAAGCAGGCATGGAAGGTCTATCAGCAACTTGAGGCTCGCGGCTAGGAACCCGGTCATCAAATGCAACAGCGACCACCGGAGGACTAAATGGTAGGCCGTGGTGGCGTATTCGGCTAGCGCTATTGATCACATGGAATTTGCTTGCTTGCACTTGACTGCCATTTTGCTAGGGAAATATTGCTTGCCGTTTTTTGGGTGTTGCCGCTGAAGTGAAGTGAATTCATGACTGAGTTGCTCAAATCATGTCGGAACAAGTCGTACAGACGTACATTACCTGGACCCATGGAGCGCAGCCGACGTGGTTACAATTTCACGGACCTGGTGCCCTACTTGACAGACCCATTCGGCAGACTACGTCACCTCCGCCCCCACCAAGTTTCCCACTGCTTCTTCCACCTCCTCCTCCTCCACCGCCACCACCACCGGTGATTCTACACCCACAGTTTATGCCCTCAGTACGGAGCCCCTCGATCTCAGCTCCTCGCGGACAATCCTGCCCTGCCACTTCGAAATCGCAGCGCACACGCCGCTCGATCTACAGCACTGACCATTCCCGTGATGAAGAGCTACGCAGTCCAGGGCGCTCATCCAAACGATCTCGGACAGCATCCGCTTCAGCACCGCGGAGATCTCGGCGGCCCTTTACAGTGTTCCCCTCCAAACGTGCTGGCCGTCCATCGCTGTCCCCATCGGCAAATTGCAAGCATTACTGTCATGCCATCCTGCGCCATGGGCGGAAATGTCTTTCCCCTTGTGATCGTAGACGACCAGGACATTACCATTGCCGGTGTGCGCGGCATCAACGGCGGTGAAGCTTAGGAGTCGTATATTACAAACCTCGCTGCTGGGTCTCACCTTGAGTTTGAAAAGTTGCCTTGCTTTCCTTCAGCTGTGTGCGGTTGTCATTGCATGTGTGTCTTCGCCGCAGATTTTCGATTGCTTTTAGCGGCCGCGCGAGAACCTGTCTTGCCGCTATGAACCCTCAATATTTCGAGTCCAGATCGACAGAGGAGTGGAATGGATTCGAATTTACTCACCGGGCACGTGGCGACCCGTTCCCGATGATGCTCCAGTGCTGGACCCACTCTACGCTTCCACGTATCGGGAGTGGCGCAGGTCATATCGCTTCCAAGTGTACTGGTCCGAAGACAGCACCGGAGGCACAACAACGGATCCCATAGTCACGCCAAGTTCCTATGTGTCCTACCACGTGTGGGAGTACCGAGACTGGCAAACACGAGGGTATCAACGACTTGGAGCTCCTTTACCAGCCATTGGACTCGCGATGCTCGTGAATGCAGACGCCAATTCCTCGGTGGGCTCATCGGTGCCGGATGGGGCGTGGCGAGAGCCGTCGCCACCACCATTCTATGATCCTTGGAACGATTCGGAGTGACACTTGAGTAGCATGTCGGATAAAATGACGCGGTTGTGCTTGCTTTGTATGCGATTCCATGTTGAGTTGTCTTGCTTGGTGTTGTGCGTTCCGTCTCCATGTGTTCACCGCTTTCCTTTATGACTTCGAGCGGCTTGCCTGGTTGAAATGTTCAATTGTACAGTGTATGGCACAGCACGATGGGTCCTGCCTCGCTACTTTGACTACGACATCGTCAATGGCCCAGCGAACACGAGTGTAGAAGGGACCAGCCCCGGATGACTCAACCACCTATCGGGAATGGCGCAAGGTCTACCACTTTGAAGTGTATTGGCCGAGGGAAAGCACAGGCGGCACCAATACAGGTGCTGTTTCGCAACCGGTATCTTATGCATCCTTCTATACTTGGCATTATAGAGACTGGGTCACCAGGGGATACCAACGTCTGGGTCGCCCACACCCTAGCATTGCGCGGCCAGTTTTCGCTTCGGGCGCACCGGACCTCATGTATGCTGGATTGACCTCTTCATCGGCATCATCCAACTCAGATGGTGGCTGATGCTCGTCCTCGCCTTCCTGGGGAGTCTGTTCAGTTCAATTCGATTCGGGAGATTGTCTTCGATACCGGAGCCGTGCATTGCTGCAAAAGTGATTTCTTGCATTGTGGCAGTTGTTTCTCTTTCAGTAATTGTTGTCTGCAGCCGTACACCTATCAATTTGTCTTACGGGTTTGCGTTGTCATGCCGTGGCTGGAATGGTGTCCGGATCCTCAACAACCAGATGCCCAGTGGGTCAAGATCTTTCATCCGGGATCATGGACTCCACATGAAGAACATGATGCTCCACCTCCACCGCACACGTATAGAGAGTGGAGGGAGTTCTATGCTCCCAACCCGGACCCAGTCGGTGAGCAGCTCAATGTCACCATGTGGTACAAAAGAGACTGGGCCACAGAGGGCTATCGGAGAGTCGCTGCCCCTCAAGCTGGTCATGACTTTGATTCTATGTGTTTTCCTGATCAGCACACCGTGGCCACGCAATCCGCGGCATTGAGTATGTCACCGCAGCTGTTAGAAGCGATCCTCAGGTCCTCGGATGCGGCGGATTTCTCTACCGAAGAACTGACTCGTCTCCAAGAGGGAATTTCTCAACAACTGACAGCTCGCGCACGTCACGCTTCCCAACCTCATCAACCAGTACGTGCATCACGTGGAATCACACCATCGGAGACGGTTGGGGTCTCCGAGCCATACCGGCCTGTTAATCCTTCCGACAGCTGCAAGGACAAGGCGAGTCCCATCTTCGAGCTAACTGAGGACTAGACGCACGCGAGTGGGGTAGTGTACAAAACAAGGGTGGTTTTCACACTTTCATTACCTTGCTTGGTTGTTGCTTGTACATGGTTGTGCATGGTGCATGTTCCTCTATCAGCTGGATCGGAGCCCGCGATACGCCTTGCCTCTTACTTCGACATGGACATCGATGATTCGAAGCAGCACCCATGGCTCGAATACTCGATCTGGCAGGATCAGGAGTGGGTGCGGATCTACACTCCAGGACAGCCTCAGCGATGGCACCGCGGAGAAACTGTACCTGATCTACCAGACAATTCTTTTCGGGAATGGCAGCGGGTGACTGATCCCGATGGGTTCACTGGTGAGCACGGTCAGGCATGGAACATCCGCGACTGGCAGCATCAGGGATACCAGCGCATTCTGTCTCAAATGGAGTCCTTCACAACTCATCATTCGCATGATCAGTCTCTTGGTCAAGTTCGGAATTCCAATGCCGTTCCAGTTGAAGAGACGTTCACCTACGCCACCCCGTTTTCTCATGGTGATCGCCAGGCTGCTTCACAACTCGCTTCAGTCCTCTATGGCGACACTCGTAATGCTCAACGTGGTGATCTCTCGTTCCCGTCTTCTGAGCGGTTTAGGGCTGTTTCTCGTTCCCCTCGCCGCGGTGGATTTTTTGGTCAACGATAGGGACACGGTTTGAGCATGTGATCTTCCTGCAGAAAAGGAGACTCCTCGCCCCTCATTGAGGGGCGTGTGTGTGCGGAGTGACAGAATGCCCTGTCACCACCCTTTCGGTTTTTCAGCAGGGGGCTTGAGGCTTCTCATCAGGACTCAGGCCAACGAAGACGCCTGATGAGAAGTGTGATGCAATCCGGGACGCTGGATGGTGTACCTGCATCGGTTGTGCAATGTCCATTTGGCCCGTTGTTTCTCTCGCTGTGTGTGCTTCATGTTGAACCTTGTAACGTTTTCGCAGCTAGACGGAAACCATGTGAATTCAAGCCGAACCTTCACCTACTCGAGACTCATCAGTTGTACTCGAGACTCATCAGTTGTACTCGAAACTCATCAGTTGTACTCGAAAGATTAGCACTCTCCATCTGGAGTTCAAGTGTGTGTGTGTCTAACAAAATTTGGAAACAATCAGTTGTTGTTGAAGGGAAAGGGTGTGGGGGAGAGTGTTTTCTGGTTTTTACGGGGTAGCTAAAAGGAACCAACCATTTCGGCGGCCCCGGCGAATCAAGAGTTGCCCTGCCCCAACGACGTCCACACCACTGGCAACGCCAAGAAGTGCATCCTTAAGGGTGGCTTAAAAGAAAACGCCTTTTGCCCCATAGGGGTAGGGGTGTTCTTTTCAGGGGATATATACATATAGGGAACCTTGATTCGGCAGCGGTTCCTGAAGGCGTTGGTCACTTGGTATCTTGAGGCAACAGTGAGCCCACACGAGAGTAGAACATCTGCATTGTCATACCCGGACCCGAAGCGGAGCCCCAAACATTTTCACCAAGCACGACGAACATGGACCATTTCTGGAGGTGTGTTGGGGGTGTCGTAGAAAAGGGCTATGATATTGAACCCCTTTGTTTTCCTTTTCAGGAGCCACTCTTCTAGCCTTGTGGGTTTTTGGGAGGCAACATTATGAATTTATGGTTCAACCGAACATTTGTTTGGTTTAAGGACAACTCAAAAAAAGGTTTTTTCTTCATTAAAACAAACTGGTCAGTGAGGTGCCTCTCTTTGCATTTCACGGTGGTTTAACGGGTAGCCCGCTGGAGTCAACCAATTTCTGCTGTCCAGACCACTCGGAGAACCCTGGCTAGAACCTACCACTCCCCAGCTCAAGCCATAGGTTCCTCTAGAAATGGTATCCTTTTTAGGTTGGTTCTACAAATGGTATCCTTTTTTAGGTTGGTTTTTGCAATTCTACCGTGTGAACCAAGTCCATGTCGCACTAGTTGGCATGAATGGATCCCATGAGTACTGGTTGACAAACCTAGCGGCTGGTGCCTGGTGATGTTTTTGTCCACAGTACGTCAACCACCCTCCACGGGGATCTTGTGGGTCTGCACGTACCATGCTCAGGGCAACCGAACGTGGAAACGCATGAAGCTCTGAGCGGGGCCCACGTCTGCAACTCACATCTCGCTCGGAAAGGAGTTGGAGCCCTTGTTCAAGCGCGCTGGGGTGCTGAAGGCGAGTGGTTCATGGTTTCAGGGGTTTGATTGGGTCGACGGGATCTATCCCAAATATTCGGATGGGGAACCCAGTTTTGGGACTCATCACCTTTCCGGTCACCTAGTTCCTAGGGTTGAAGTCGGCATCGACAAGTATGGTATGGTCCATGTGGTCCATCTGTAGGTGTCCATTCGTGGTCAAAGCGAATCGACCGTCGAACCTTTTAGTTTGCCCATTTTCGTCCATTTTCGTCATGGCCCCAAAAGGTTAACCTGTTTTTTCCGGGTCCTTTGGGCAACTGAGGAGTGTTCCAATGGTCCATGTGGTGAGTTGGAGTCATGGAATTACAACTGCAACAGCGCAACCAAAGAACATACATGGCATCCAATGATGAGTATAACGGCGTTCGGCAATTGACCGCTGCTCATGTGTCCAAGCGAGCAACAATCAGTAAGATCCTCGTGAGAGGCCATTTGGAGGGGTCTTTGTGAAAGTGCAAGGCATGCCATTTGCAAGGGACAACTACCTGTTTAAGGAATCCATTGCAATTGGCGCGGGATAGACACGGCATCCTGCCAAAAGACGATCATCGTTTTGCGGATTTCTTTCCGAAATAATTGCGGGAAAGAGGGTACGTATCAGAATTATTGTACGTATTCTTTCCACATCCATTCCTCTGGTTTTGTAAGATAAGACAGGCCCCAACATGACAAGTAGCAAACAATGACAGACTTCAAGGCACCCATGGAACAATTTGTTGCTTCTTTGAGGTTTCAATTACATTTGCTAGGGAGCTCGTTCAGGTTGATGTAAGTGGGAGGGCTCGGATCATCTTTCAAAGGGACGGCGACAATATGAACCCCGAAAACACTCACTTTATTGCTTTGTTTTTTGTTGGGGGGGTGCGATACCTCCGTGTTTTGAATTGGTGTGGGGAAGAGACCCCCAATGTCCAAAGCATCAAACCAAACCACCAATGAGGGGGAAGGCGAAAATAATTTGCAAGGGCTGCTTTTTGGTTTCACCCTCTGCAAGGGCTGCTTTTCGGTTTCACCCGCGTAGATGATAGTGATCAGGTAACCCTTAGGTGGAGAGGGTAACTGGAAAACCCCCACCACCAATCCAAACCACCACTTCGAGGGAAGCCAACCATAAATGGGTGCTGAGGTCCTATTGATTATTGGGGCGGGGGAAAATCTCTCTGTTTTATGACCCTCCCTGTAAGGGGGAACTTCACGAGCCGGGGCTAATCGCATCCTTCGCAGTTGGACGTGGAGACATGCACCAGCAAGATCCGCATCTACACGGGCGAGGATGGCAGGCGGTTTGGGTGTTTTTTCTTGAGGCCTCTCCCACAACAAAGGTGTTTTAAGGAAAGATTGTTTTGTGCTGGTGAGCGAAGATTATTCAGATGACTGTCATTTGCTCCTTTGGCTCTTGCCTGTTGACATTGATGTTTGGTTTAGAACATATACATGTATGAATTAACAGCACTACCTGCTGTAACTACAACCACACATGTAAGTAAGTAAATAGGTCAAACAAGAAATTGAAGCCAATGTACAAACAGTAAATCGATAAATACAGAATCACCCAACCCAAAGCCCAACCTAACCCAGCCCAGCCCAGCCCCACCCAGCCCAGCGCAGCCAGCCAGCCAACCGCACAAACAAACAGATAGGTAGGTGAGTAGATGGGTAGATTGGTAGATTGGTAGATAGATAAGGTAGATAGATGGATAGATGATAGGTAGTTTGGATTTGTTTCGATTAGATTAAAGATTAGAAAACACAAACATATTAAATAAGTTTAGAGTAGAGTAGATGGACAGATAGGCAGGAAGCAGACAAAAAAACCGCAATCAAAAGCACAAGTAGCCCGGTTTGATGAATATTTACCTATATACGGTACCCCCTTCCCCCCCACCCCCCAACGGACCTTACGACAAAAGCCTACACACCTATATCCATCCCCTGTGAGTTGTTACGACCTCCGCTTTCTTTGTTTCGCCTCGTGCATGAGGTGCAAGGGTGACGCTCTGGTGACCTTCGCCAACGCGGCCTCGGTGGAGCTTGCGGCCGGGTGACCGCGCGACCGTCGATCTCCCCGTGGATGGATGAGAGAGGGGGGAGATCCCGTTGTTAGCGCCTGTTTGTCCCAGGCCCAAACGGCCTCCGTGTTGTCTTGTTGGCTTTTTTTGTTGGGCCCAGAAGCTGCTCAGAAAGGGCCAAACCTGTTTCTCGACCTCTGGTTGGCCCTTTCTGTTTTTGTGGGCCCAAAACAACTGCGGACTGTTCCACGCCCAAACCTGCTTCTTGACCTCCGTTTTGCCTTTTTGGTTTTCAGGGGCCCAACAATCTGGCTGCCTGATGGGTCAAAAAGCAGGGTGGTGGGATGGGGGCAGGAGGAAGGGCTTTTTAGCTTGGGTGACCGTAAACGGGTGCTAGCAAATATTCGATCGGATGCTACAATCAAAAGGTCCGACAAACATGGGGGGAAACCACGCAAAAGATGATATTTCCCACTAAATGCGTCAAGTTGCCCATGGTCATTTGGGGGCTGAACGGAATATTGATCAACCCCCACATCTCGCGCAGGTGACCTTTCTGCACGAGTACGAGATCCGCGCCGGGTGCCGCATTTGCGTGCAGCAGGCCAGATGGAGGGCGGAAGTTTGAAAGCCTTCCAGGGCACAGAAGAAGGCCAAGAAAAGCTGTACTGTAACTCTTCTTTTTGCCAATCTAGTTTGCCAAAAGAGAAAGGAAAGCTGGTGCTGCGGGCGGTTGACATGTTCCCGGCAGGCGGATTTCGAGGAAGCCGAGAAGAAGGATGCGAAGCTATCTACCGAGAAGCTGAAGGAGCCCATGTCTCACGAACCATACAGTCCTGGGTCCTCCGTCTCCGGGTTATTTCTCTGCAGGATATTTCCAGGAGACCCTCTGAGAACTAAACAATTTTTTCAAATGCAGGAATCAAAAAGCAGACGTGGCTTGCAAAAGGCAGGAGTGAACATCAAAAACTAGGAGTGGTTCTTGGGGGAACAATTGGATTCAAGTCTTGTTGTCTTTTTTTGTTGTTTGGGCGCGCAATTGTGCAACTCTGTACACCATCACTGGAGTGGGTATTCCACTAATTTTACTACGCACACTCCGGAAACTCCGTCTTTTTTTGATTTGCGGGAGTTTGCGGGTTTTTGCGGGAGTTTGCGGGCTTTTTGCGGGTGTTTTGCGCTGAGTTTCAGGTGTGGTGCTTTCCGGTTTTGCCAATTTGTCGCCCAAAGGCAATAATTCCGCATTCAGAATGAATCTGAATTCTGAATAAATAATTCTGATTCAGGTGAACGATTCTGATTCAGGTGAATGATTCTGATTCAGAATATTTCTGAATTGGAGAGTTCCTTCCGTCAAGTACCGAATAATTGCGATTTCTAGGGGTTTCAGGTGTGCAAACCATTTCCAGAAGCGACAATCAATTTCTAGGAGTTTTACCCCAAAAACCAGGAGATTGAAAACTCTGTGTTTTTTCACTGAGACCCTCAAAAAACTGGTAGTCTCCGGATTTTACGTGAAATTTCCATGATTTGGAAGATCCAGGGAAGCCTTAAGCAGGGAACAAGGAGTTCCTCGTGCCAAGCCCGGTTGGTCGGTCGGTCGGTGGGTGGGTCGGTTGGTTGGTTTGGTCTGTGGGTTGGTGGGTCGGTGGGTCGGTGGGTCGGTGGGTCGGTGGGTCGGTGGGTCGGTGGGTCGGTGGGTCGGTGGGTCGGTGGGTCGGTGGGTCGGTGGGTCGGTGGGTCGGTGGGTGGGTGGGTGGGTGGGTGGGTGAGTGGGTGGGTGGGTGGGTTGGTTGGTTGGTTGGTTGGTTGGTGGGTGGGTGGGTGGGTGGGTGGGTGGGTGGGTCGGTCGGTCGGTCGGTCGGTCGGTCGGTCGGTCGGTGGGTCGGTCGGTCGGTCGGTCGGTCGGTCGGTCGGTCGGTTGGTTGGTTGGTTGGTTGGGGAATCCATCATTTTTGTGAGAGCAAGTGGGCGGGCTGAGGACTCCGCGAGCTACGTCTGTTTCTTGGGATTCCCCATGAGGGCTGAGAACTGCCAGCTTTCCCGGAGGTTTGGCTCATTGCTTTGGGTGTCAAGCTGGAAAAGGCTGCCCGGAGCTCAACGGCTCGCCACCCGTTCAGTGCGTGAGTTCGCCCTTTCAGCCGAACTTCCGATTTTGAGGATCCTGAACAGGGTAAGCAAAACACACTTGAAAGTGCACACCAGTCTTCCAATCGGTCATCGGTCCGTGTTCCTTTTTGCTTTATATTGTTTCCAGTCCTCCATTTTTGGCCTCTTCCTCTTGTTTTCCACATTTTGCCAGTAATTTCCAATTCCAGTTCTTCCCGTTTTCCTCAGGCCTTTCCCCGTTTTTCCCTCGGAGGTGTCCATTGGTCTCGCGCCCCTGGCTGCGGCTCGATCCGATCCGATGCGGCCCGATGCGGCAGGAGCTGGCGGCGCAGCGGAAACCGGAGGACCAGCGAGCCAAGTACCTGGCGGCCAAGAACACCCTGAAGGAGGCACGTGTCACACGTGTTGTGCGCGTGTGTTGGGCGCGTTCTGTAGGCGCGTGTTGGGGCGCGTTTTGTAGGCGCGTTTTGGGGCGCGCTTGGCGGGTGCGCGCGTTTTGGTAGGCGCGCGTTTTTTGTTTGGGCGCGCGCGCGTTTTTTTTTGTTTGGGCGGCGGGGCGCGTTTGCCTTTGCGAAACCCAGCTGAAAAAGATGGTATCCTCACAAAGCGCACAACAATACACACATCTTGGGGTATGTGGGTATGTCTGGATTTTGTTTGGGGACGGTTTGGTGGACATCTATGTGCACCATATGGAGTTTTGGACCTTGATGGGGCTTCCCGGACAGCACCCAAGCCAGCGGATTCCGGGCCCCTCTCAACCCCGTGCTTGTTTGGCGCTTTCCGGGCCCGCCAACGGTCACTTCCAGCAAGCCGAAAAGAAAAGAAACGCCTTTTCTTGTTCCTGGGGCATATGGAGGTCAGGCGCTCTGAGCTTTCAGCATTCCCTTCAGAACTCCTCCGATTCAAAACTTGGTGCCAAACGCACGATCTACCCTGGCGAGGGGAAGACTATTTATGGTAAAAGCACAATTTTCAATAGCAAATAGTTCTGTGAAAAATTCAGGCTACATAGTACGGTCCCACTCTTTTCATTTCTTACCAGTGATGTATATATTTGACACTTGGGGAAATTTGTTGGATTGTTCGATCTTCAAGAAAGAAAGAAACTCCAACAATGAAACTTTGCTTCTTGAAGATTTGCGTGGCATGTTTGTGAGCGTAGGTAATCTCCTTTCTTTGATTGACTGAGTTTAATAAGGGGTGAACATGGGACCTCTTTGAAACTTACTTCGGCATCTCGCGTTCCTCTGGGATGGGAGCCCTCCCTGCCATTATGGGTTTGTCTTGAAGAGTGGGGGACCCCCCATCCCCCACCAAACTGGTGGGTTTCCTGTTCAGCCACCCCAAAAAGGGATATCGTTCTTTTCGAACGCCAGCTGTGTTCCCCGGTTTTTTTGGTAGTTTTCTAGAAAGAACGATCCCTGGAAAGAATGGAAATGGAAGGTACCCCTAGAAAAACGAGCCCAAGGCCATACCTGTGGGTCCCCTGTTTGCTGCGACAGGCGGTGTCTTGGAGCGGCGAGATGGACGATGGCACGGGGCGCCGCATCGTGATCCTCAGGCGCGAGCTTGGCGCGGGTTCTGCCGGATGGCTAGGTCTCAAAATGGGGCCTGGTTCAAAGAGCTACTTCACTGATTCACCTCCCTTTCTACATCCCCGCAGGACGTGACTTTCCGATCAATAGATCACCAGCCATACTGTTGGCGAAGGTTTTGCGGGCAAAAGGATCACTGGCTGCCCATGCGGAGTTGCGGAGTTGCACCTGACCACCAACGACTCCCCGCTTTGGCGCGCTGCCTGGTGCTCCATTCAGCGCGCCAGGCACATGTTCTCGCCAGAAGAAGCTGAGAAGGAAGGCCTGTGAGGGACCAGTTGCCTCCATTTGCACGTGCGTTGAACTCAGCGGATCTTTCAAGAAGCGACCAAACATGAGGTGCCTTCAAATTTTGACAGATGAATGTGACCTATCGTGTCATCCTTCCAACATGGACCAAAGAAAGGCCCTGAGGCTTTGGACAGGGCGCATACCATGCTGAGCACTTTGTCGGCCGGGGCGGCCCTGGCTGCCGTCAGGCCAGCAGTTCTATGATGAGCTTGCTGAGGAGGCCATTGGCTTGCTGGCTTTCCTGGCTTTCCTGGCGCAGGGCTTCTTAAAGGATACATTTTGCCCATGTGCAGCATGGCTTTTGCCACCGGAACAAAGGGAAACCACCATTTGCAAGGCAACATGTTCAGGTGTATAATGTAAGGATCCCTGTTGCGTGCGTGCTGAGGCCTGCATGCTGGCGCGCTGGCGTGCTCGCGCGCGTTCTCTTGCTCGCTGGCTGGCTTGCGTGCGTGCGCGCGTTTGTCCTCCCTGGCTTGCTGGCTGGCTCGCTCGCTCACTCGCTCGCTTGCTTCCTTGCTTGCATGTGCTTGCGAGTTTGGTCATCATGCTCTCAGCACAGGGACTGACTGTTGGATAATTCTGTCTCAAGGCGATTGTTCAAGGTTTCCATCAGCCAGGATCAGCTGCTTTTGCATCTGGCTACTGTGTTTGGCAATGTGTCGTCAACCTTTTGCGGGGTGCGTTCACTCCCAGTTCCGTTCATGGCAACGAGTCCGTTGCCATGGATGGAGCCTTGCTTCTGAAGTCAAGTCTGAACAAGCTCTGGGATTGAGAGTATTCTGGACCTTAAAGTGAATACACTGAATACACGCAGGGAAATCCGCTTTTTTCCAATGGAAAGATGAGGCAGGACACCATTTTGCCTGGTAAACATTACACACAAGATGAAGACTTACTGAACGTGTCTTCCCTTTCGGGGGAGAAAAAATCCGCAGGGCGGCTTTGCAAGAGTTCTTGTAAGGCCTTCTCAGAGCCATGCCTTCTGGTAGACCAACCTTTTTGTGGTAAATCAGGTGTAAACTTTCCGTCAATCGGGAGTGGGTTCCCTACATCTCCCCAAGGTGAGCTTACCGCGATGTTGAAAGGGACATCTCGGCCCTGAGGTGCGTGGTACTCTGAGATGTAACCTGCGTGCCAGGTCAAGGGGGAGTGCGACAAAATCGGCCAGGCGCGCGCTTCGTGGGGGTTTTTGGTTGGGGCGCGCCTGCGCCTCCCTTTGAGCTGGGATCTGTCTTTGATTTCTCGATTGGAGCCCTCAAATGGCGCGGCGGTGTTCCTCGGGGTCTCGCTTTGAAAGCAAGAAACAAAAAGGTTACCCTCAGAACAAGGCACACCCACTTGGATGTTCGATTCGCCAAGTTAGCGAGTGGTTAGTGGGTTCTCACCTGCTTGCAACCGGCCCAACTCACTCATAAGTAGGTTAGTTATCACCTAAGTTACTAAGTACTTGCTGACTTGCCCGATCAAACAAGCGGTAAGGGAGTCCTTTGAAGGTAGAACCAGTAAGTGGGGCACCCCCAACGCAATTTCCCCCATGTCCCAAACTCGTGCAATCCATTTGAGTTTGTGAGGATCGAGACGTTTGATTCACCGACTTGATGAGGATTCCATCATCACAGGGAAAGGGACGCAGTAACGATGTCACCGACTCTAGATCCATTAAGGCTGTGATTCAAAGTTCCCTTAAACATGTGTGATTGCCCCACGGCGTCAGCTGACGCGCCTGACGTAGACTGACGGTAGCTGTTGAGTTAAGCTTCTGTACTCCATATGGATTTTGGGATAGGTTTGTTATGGGGGTTCCCTTAAACATTTGTGATTGCTCCAGAGTTATGGGGTGAATTCCCTTTCTTGTGGCTAGTTTGAGGGTTCAGGTAGGTAAATTTTCCCTGTTGAAAAGGAATGACTTGACCCGCGGGTGCAAGACGCTGGCGAGGTCACGAGGGTTACGCCCATCGAGCGCCATCTCCAGGCATTGAGGGAAGTGGCCGGGGGCGTGGATCCGTATGATGGACGCTTAGGGTCTATTTTGCAACCTTCTTCACTTAGGGTATTGGTTTGTTAGGGTTCCAGGCTGCAAAATCGCCTAAGTGTCCATGGCACCTGTGAGCGTAGGATTGCTTTGAGAGAACTGTTGCCATTTGCGTCAGGATCTCTGACTTTTAAGGACCTTTCAAGAGCGCCCTCTCTCCAAGACCAGCATCCCTTCCGAACTTCTGGCGGGTTTTTCGAACATACAAACCCAAACCTGTTCCGAATGAACCCGCCTGACCAGGGGTCCAGTTTGGACCATTCCCTTAAAGGTACTGGGCCCTTCGCCTGCAAGCTGACGGTAGAGCGGATTGCGGATGGCTTCCTGGGGTTGGTCGCTGGTTGAATTTTGCAGACCCGGTCCCAAGCACAACCCAAAGGAGTTTTGTTTTAAACGGTGAGGTGGACGGAAAAAAAATCCCTCACCAGTTGATAGGTGGTTTATCTATAAGTATTCATGGAAGTTAACAGGGAAGCACCTGAAGAGGCTGGTAGAGATGAGCCCCCACCTAAATGATGTCCACCAAAGGGCGCTTCCCCCGTGAAACTCACACCCGCATGTTCTCGTTGGTCCCAACTGTTGGGAAGTTGTCTATTTTTCTCCATGCAGAGTAGTGGAGTAAAGCCGCTTTTCCATCCAGAGTAGTGGAGTAAAACCGTTTTTGAGACACGTTTCGGTTGAAATTGCCCACCTCTTCGCACCGGACAATCGCATGCACCGCATCCACCGCATCCACCGGGTTTTCGGAAATCGATCAGGGCATCGTCTGTGTGAAGTTCAAGCTCTCCTCGGAAGCCGAGGAGTGCATCCGAGCGCCGGCGCCAGCGGTGGTGATCAAAACCGGTTTGGGATTTCCCAGGGGATTGGGTGAATTCACCGCCCATTTTAGTAGTCGATTTTAGTGGTCGGATTGGGATGTGAAAACTGGGGCTGCGATTTGGATTTTGAAAAGCCCATGGTCAGATGGGATGCTCAGGCGAGCCCATGGGTTGGATAGGCGAACCCAAAAAAGAAGCCAAGCATGTGTCGGGTACTTCAATTTCAGGCAAAATGGAGAATGAGAGAGACAAAAGAATCGAGTCACAAGCCCAGAGAGAGAAAGAGAGAGAGAGAGAGAGAAAAATGAGAGAAAGATGAGAGAAAGAAGGAGAGAGGCCTTCCATCCTTCTGCCAGTTTTATTATGAGCTCACCAGGGGGTAAAACGATCTCACCATGATGTAGGCCCTTCACCTCAGAATCTGTTCTTCCAGGTTTTGGAATGATTGCACATTTTGCACAACTCTTCACCTGGGAATCTGTTATTTCAAGTTTTAAATGGAAAGATTGTAAATATTTGCATTTTGTCACATCCTTCGCTACAGCGCCAGAAGTCTTTTGGAGTTACTGAGTCGCAGCGATCCGGATCGCCGTGAGGTCATGGACGGTCGCTTCTTCGGCGGGCGCACGGTGGAGGCGTTGAACGCGTGAAACTTTTCGAAGGTGCCCGCAATTGGGAGGGAAACACATTTTGGCGCTTGTTTTTAATGGAGACCATTTTTGTTTTTTGTAGTTTAAAGGGACACCTGTTTTGGGGTAAACTACTTTTTGTGTGGTTTAAAGGGACACCTGTTTTGGGGTAAACCATTTTTCGGGTGGTTTAAAGGGACCCCAACCAATTGTTGGGGTGTTTTTGAGGGCGACCATTTTGTTGGTGGTTTGAAGTGAAATCTGTTTTGGGGTAAACCAATTTTTGGAGTGTTTTTACAGAGATCCCAATTTTGAGGTTGTTCAACAGGAAAGTTGCTTTAACGGGAAATGGAAAGGATAGTCGCCCATTCTGGCTGGAGGTTCCCAACGAACCAGATTCCCAGGAGCTGTGTAAACAGGACACCCAATGCCAATCCGTCGTGAAAAGTCGTGAATAGCTTCTTCCCAGTTTTTGTTTTCGAATTCTGAAAGACTGGATAAATCGGAGGCTGCATGAGAGGGCCCACCAGTTAGATGGGTCCAAAGACACCCCAAAGGTGAGGATTGGGCATTCAATTGTCTGGCATCCACTGGGCGCTCTCTCCCGCATTGACCGCTCTAAATGGTGGGCTTCTTGCTTCGCTGTCCCGGAATTGACACCGCGTCTCGCGCATCTTTTTGCGGGTCTGTGCGCGGGGTCGACATTGCCGATTCCAGGACGCCTAGCCCTCATTCCCCAATTTCCGGGTGCATCTTTCGCGCAGAAGCCGCGCGCGCGGCACTGCCGGCGCCTGGCATGCTCAAGAAGCCCCGACCCACGGACCCACGTGGCACGTGCAGCCGGGAGTCTCGGGAGTCTCGGGAGTCGGAAGGCCGCCTTCTACGACGGGAAGACGGACTTGAAGGCTTTCGGAGTGAAGGATGAGCTTCCGGAGCCTCCAGGACTGCGATCCCGGGGTTTCGTTTTCGCCTCATCTGCCAGGTCGGTTTCTCCTGCGGCGGGGAATGCTCCCCATGCTGTGGATGGAGAAACTCCATTTCGCACGGCTTTGAAACCATGGGTTGGTACCTAATGTTGGTTGGTATTCGCAGGGGAATCGAATCATTCCAGGGAATCTCCTCGGTGGTGCGAAACGGATTCCGTCCATCCACAGTATTTTTTGGGGCCCACCCCCAAAACCAACCTTGGTGAGAATGTGTCGATTTGGCTTGGACTTGGATGAAAGGGCTCTCCCAGGATTGACAGACTGGGGTCAAGTATGGGTGTGGCTTAAAGTAGAGGACCAACAACATGGTTGGTTTGGCGCGGGTTTCTGCTTTTGGTTTCCCCTGTAAAACAATTCCAGCCAAATTGGTTGGGGGGGGGCACATCCCTACCAGCCAGCCCCTACCAGCCAGCCCCGCCTGGAAACTCAGGACCCGAGCGCAAGGCCGGGGGCGGGGAGTGCTGACCAGATGCGTCCGTTTCATTTGGGCTGGTGCTGTTTTGCGGAATGCCCAGGCCAAGAATGGGCGAGTTGAGGTCAAATCCCCATGTCATGCCAGGATTTTCTGCAGCTTGCCGGCAAAAAAACACACATCATGGTGTCCCGATGTCGGGCCGCTCAAACACGTGCTTTCCCTTTCATTTCTTACTAAGACAGCGATTTTAGTTATATCTTTTGACCGCGCCGCGCTGCTGTGCACGCATGCCCCTTGAGCGTCAGAGATGAATGCATCTTTTGACAGCATTTGGGTATGTCTTAAAATAGGGGAGACACCCAAGATTGTCTAGTTTCTTTTGGGTTTTCCTGTAGAAAAGGCCTGTTGCATGTGTTGCATGGGCTGGCCTCAACAAAAGAGACACCCATGCAACAGGAGCACCATGAAACAACAAGACACGCCCATCACTTTTGCCAGGTTGTGGCTTCACCGGCCCCAGTCCGGGCTGAAGCGGCTGGAGTCCGAGTCGCATGCTGCACCCCTTCTTTTGGGGTCTCAAATTGGGAGCCCCTTGGGGGAACCCTCCAAAATAGGTGGTTTCCTCGTGGTTTCTTTTTTCTTGGAGAGCTCAGTAGCGTCTGGCAGCGTATGTACGAAAACCGAACTTGAGCCACACAGTTGCACAGTCATATGAATGGATCTCTGTGCAGCAACAGCGAACAAAGCAACCCCCCCCCCCCCCTGATGCGCCCTCTGGCACCAAAAAATCTAAGCCATGGGTTGGTTCTTGACAACTTGTGTTTCTTTACAGGTATATGTTGTCCTGTAGAGCTTGATCATATCATTTCCGTTCCGCCAGGCTAGGCTGGACCATCCATGTTTGGTCAAGCTGGCGAGCCACCGGCTTGTGACCAGAATTGTAGCTCCCTTACCGAGCTTCCCCACGAGTATCAGCTCTTTAAAAATGATGTTCAACTAGCTCAGTAAGTAGGTTAAACCATGGTGAAAAGGGGACTACCCCCAGATGCCAGTTATCACCATGGTTATCATCTACTTACTATCCGAAGTGTGGCAAGCATGGGCCCTGATTCTGAGCCCAGCCCGGCCTATGCATAACTTCTCTTTGGACGAGGCTAGCGCAGGATTAGCGGATCTGGGGGCGATGAACCCTGCAAAGGCTGATCTTAACTGGAACGCAACAAGATGGTCCTTTAGGTAGCCTGGTGGTGTTTAAATGAAACAACCCATCCCCTGAATTGGATTCCCTTGAAACTCACCAAAGGGCCGGCAACAGTGAGGCTGTAGTGATGTGGGCCACTGTTTGTGATGAATAGTCCAAAGCTTTTACCCTTGCATACAAACCACACCTACCTACATACATACAGACATACATACATACATACAAGCCATACATACAAGCCATACATACAAGCCATACATACAAGCCATACATACAAGCCATGCATACAAGCCATACATACAAGCCATACATACAAGCCATACATACAAGCCATACATACAAGCCATACATACATACATACATACATACATACATACATACATACATGGATGCATGCATACATGGATGCATGCATGCATGCATGCATGCAATCAAACCATACGTACAAACCATGAATACATACATACATACATACATACATACATACATACATACATACATACATACATACATACATACATACATACATACATACATACATCCATACAACCATACATCCATACATCCATACATCCATACATCCATACATCCATACATCCATACATCCATACATCCATACAGCCATACATCCATACATCCATACATCCATACATCCATACATCCATACATCCATACATCCATACATACATATATACATACATACATACATACACGTACGTACGTACGTGCGTACATACATACATACATACATACATACATACATACATACATACATACATACATACATACATACATACATACATACATACATACATACATACATACAAGCAATACAAGCCATACAAGCCATACAAACCATACAAACCATACACACCATGGAAACCATACAAACCATACAAACCATACAGACAACAGAAACCATACAAACCATAGAATCCATACAAACCATACAAACCATACAAACCATACAAACCATACAAACCATACAAACCATACAAACCATACAAACCATACACACCATACCAACCATACAAACCATACAAACCATACATCATAGAAACCATAGAAACCATAGAAATTCTAAAATCCATACAAACCATACAAACCATACAAACCATACAATCCACACAAACCATACAAACCACACACACCACACAAACCATACAAACCATACAAACCATAGAAACCATACCAACCATACAATCCATACAAACCATACAAACCATACACACCATAGAAACCATACAAACCATACAGACAACACAAACCATACAAACCATAGAATCCATACAAACCATACAAACCATACAAACCATACACACCATACCAACCATACAAACCATACAAACCATACATCATAGAAACCATAGAAACCATAGAAATTCTAGAATCCATACAAACCATACAAACCATACAAACCATACAATCCACACAAACCATACAAACCACACACACCACACAAACCATACAAACCATACAAACCATACAATCCATACAAACACAAACCATTCAAACCATACTTCTCATACAAACCATACAAACCATACAAACCATACACACCATAGAAACCATGCAAACCATACAAACCATACAAACCATACAAACCAGACAAACTATACAAACCATACAAACCATACAAACCATACAAACCATAGTTCTCATACAAACCATACAAACCATACAACCCATACAAACCATACAAACCATACACACCATAGAAACCATAGAAACCATACAAACCATACAAACCATACATGCATACATCGGCCAAACATGAAAGAGTACACTGGGATATCTCACAGCACTGGGTCCACCCGAGGCGCCCGAGGCGCCGGAGGCGCCCCCTGCGGCACCCGAGGAGCTGGAAGCAGAGGCTCCCGAGATCCAGCAGGCGCGTGTGGCCTACTAGGGTCTAGGGCAACACATAGGGCTCTAACAATTTGGGGAGTTGTCGTTCAAAGAAAAAGAACCACAGGTGTCCGTTTTTTTTTTTTTAGGTTGGTTTGACTAGAAACAGATGGGTTCCACTGGTTTAGATGGGCTTTATTTACCAGGGCTATCAATTTTTCCAAAAGGCCACCTGTGGGAAGAACTCTATTTGACATGTTGCATGGAAAAAGGAAGAGCGGGGATTTGTCAAGCAGGAGGTTTCAACTTGAAAGCGGCGAAAGCCGTCGTGAGAGGCCTACGACGCCATGTTCGAGCACCAGTCCAGCGATGACGAGGATCTGGTGGTCCGCGGGCCCAGCGAGAGCTGCTGGGTCCATGAAGGTTGTGAGGGGTTCTGCAAATGGGTGAGGCTGCTCAAAATTGCAGACCTAGGCATACGCAGGTTATATATTGTTTCCATGTACCAAAGTACCATGTTGGGTATTGAGCCATACAAACTGCGCAGGGTGGTTTTGCCCTTGAAGCCGCTTGGATAATCAGGAAGTCGCAAAGCTTCTTTCGGTCTCTGTACTTCCCTTTTTCTTTGCTGGGTGGCTATAACATCAGGGGCGAATTCGGGATAGCGCTGGACGTGGACCAGCTGGCTGGTGCGGCTGGATCCCCAACTTGCGTGAACACTTCCGACCGTTCCGATGAACCGGCGCGTCTTGGCTTTTCTTGCTGGTCAAGATGGCCTCAAAGGTGTGAGCTTCCTTCGGAATCCCCAGTTTCCCTTTTTTCGGCTTTTGCCAAATGGCTTTTTGGCTCAAAAAGTGGAATTCCCAACATGGTTTCTTGGCAGATAGAAGCCAAGACCAAGCCCTGCGTAGCCCGGCTCTGTAATTTTCAGCCACACCCAAATGGAAAGACGGAGTCGGCGGAGCTCCGGCACAGTCGGCCGCTCCAGGTGCGCACCGAGTGAAGCCGATCTGCGCGCGGTCCAGCGAGAAAAGTCGTCGCAATTTGGCAGTCCATTGGGGGAGGCGACTCTTTCCGGCAAAAAGTTGTAGGCTTTCCAGATGATTGGCAAGCGCCTGCAAAAACCCAAGGTGCCCCTTTTAATCAAGATAACAAGCCCATGATACGGATGGCTCCACTTCCCTATCCCATATTAGGGAAGATTCGGCATTTCTTAGCCTGGGTGCATGCACGTATGGCATACACGGAGTGTCCTGGATTGGCTCTCTGAACATGTTTCGAAGATCACTCAGACTCCTGAGCCATTCTTGAGCGGGTGATAGGGCCGTCTCGACGACAACCCCCACACAGAACTGGAATTGGAGGAGGGGGCGACCCTTGGAATTCCAAGTTCCAATTTGCATTGGGTAAGTCAAGATGGGAGGGTCCGCCACCCCATCCCCCTGAATGCGCAAGCTGGGTGTACTTCAGTTACGCCTTTGGTTGATTTGAACCCCTGGAAATTGGAAGCCCCCCCTGTTTCACCTCCAAACTACCGATTCGGCTCCAAAGCAAGAGGCGCTTGCTGAGTACATTCCGCAGCTTGCTTGCCCAAGCCGCATGGACACTGCCCGAGCTGGCCATGAATACTAAGGACGCCAGTGAACAGTCCCTGGTCACTGGACTCCCGCAAAGGGAGTCAAGCGTGTAGCCATGGAAAGACCCACAGGTTGCGGAAGGCAACTGGATTCCTTGTCCAAGTCTAAAACCTGGATCTTTTGGTGGACACGTCAGTTGAACAGACTTCGATTGTCATCCCATGAACTTTAAGCCGATGAAACCACGAGCCCGCTGACTCCTCGTTCGTTCCGTGCCAATGGCGGAGCTATGGGGCAGAATAGCTCCAGGCAGATCTTGGACTATGACGACGCGGCACCTGAGCTGTGGTTTACTCGCTTTCAACGGAGCAAGATTCCCCCAGTCGTGCCTTTTTCACCAACTGTTTTTGGGTGAGAATTCCCCCACTAAAATAGACTGCAGCAAAAGGGCACCCTTATTCTAACCTCTCTACTGGAGGACCTAGTTCTTCTTGGGCTGCACGAGAACTTGGTTAAATTGAGAAAATCAGGAGGGATCCGTTATTCCGACTGAATAAAGCGGTAGGGCATCAACCGTGAAGGACTTTGGCTTGGCCAGCCATTCCAAACCCGGCGCTTGGCTCCCTGCGACTTTGGTTGAGTGGATCCCGGAAGAGAATGTGGGGTGCAACCAAAAACCCTGGGCCACCTCCCATCTGCAAGTTGGGAGGCTCCAGTACTAAACAAATGCAGGGCATGGTTGGGGCCCAAGCTGCAACATCCGCAGAGGCCCTCCGTGCTTTTCCCCGTCCTCAGGGGAACATGGATGAGCTTTCCTCTACTTGGTGGTTTGCATGGGCTCGGGGATTTGGATTGGAGGGCCATTTTTTTTAGGATTTTTTTCGTTTTTTTTTAGGAATTATTTTTGTTTTTCAGGGTGGGTGGCTTTTCGGCTTTTTGGCTTTTGTGGCTTTTACGTGGGTTTTTGTGGCTGTTGTAGCTTTTCTTTTCGCATCCTCTGCATTCACAGTTCCTCTCTTTCGCATCCTTTGCATTGCCAGTTCCGCTGGCTTTTTGGCTTTGTGGCTTGCGGCTTTCCAGGTTTGGCTTTTCGCATCCTCTGCTTTCCCAGTTGGTTTTTGGCCTGGCTTCCTGCATCCTCAGCATCGCAAGTTCCTCTCTGGTGCCCCCCGCCACCCCCCTTTCGACTAAAATACACGCCTAATTGAATCATCACTTTTTCGATCATCATGTCACAGCTGCTTTTTAGATTCTTTGGCTGCCGTTTTACAGGGATTAGTTTGCCCGTGATTGAATCCTCACTTGTGCCATGAGGCCTTGCCGCAGAGGAACTGATGACCCCCCCGCTGCTTTTTTATATATATATTTTTTTGGCCCTAATTGAATCATCACTTTTTCAATCATCGTGGGGGGGGCTGCCGCCCCCCCCCCAACCCCCCCGCTATTTTTTGGACTTTTTGCCCCTATTTGAATCATCACTTTTTCGATCATCATGCGAGCGCTACTTTTTAGGTTCTTTGCCCCTAATTGTTCGATCATCATGGGGGGGGCTGCCCCCCCCCCAACCCCCCCCGCTATGTTTTAGACTTTTTGCCCCTGATTGAATCATCACTTTTTCGATCTGCAGGGATTAGTTTGCCCGTATTTGAACCCTCACTTGTACCATGAGGCCTTGGCGCAGAGGCACTGATGCCCCCCCCGCTGCTTTTTTTTTATATATTTTTCAGCCCATTGAATCATCACTTTTTTCAATCATCATCCCCCCCGACTTTTTGCCCCTGATTGAATCATCACTTTTTCGATCATCATAGGGGGCCCCCCCCCCCCCCAACCCCCCGCGCCTTTAATTGAATCATCACTTTTTCAATCATCATGGGGCATCCTCACTTGTACCATGAGGCCTTGCCGCAGAGGAACTGATGACCCCCCGCTGCTTTTTTTATATTTTTTTGTCCCTATTTGAATCATCACTTTTTCGATCATCATGCGAGCGCTACTTTTTAGATTCTTTGCCCCTAATTGTTCGATCATCATGGGGGGGGCGCTATTTTTTAGACTTTTGCCCCTGATTGAATCATCACTTTTTCGATCTGCAGGGATTAGTTTGCCCGTATTTGAACCCTCACTTGTACCATGAGGCCCTGGCGCAGAGGCACTGATGCCCCCCCCGCGGCTTTTTTTTTAAATATTTTGTTTAGCCCATTGAATCATCACTTTTTCAATCATCGTGGGGGGGGCTGCCGCCCTCCCCAACCCCCCCGCTATTTTTTGGACTTTTTGCCCCTATTTGAATCATCACTTTTTCGATCATCATGCGACCGCTACTTTTTAGATTCTTTGCCCCTAATTGTTCGATCATCATGGGGGTGGCTGCCGCCCCCCCCCAACCCCCCCCGCTATTTTTAGACTTTTTGCCCCTGATTGAATCATCACTTTTTCGATCATCATGGGGGCGGCAGCCTTTTTTGGGGGGGGGCGGCAGCCCCCCCATGATGCCCGCCCCCATGATGATTGAAAAAGCAATGATTCAATTAAAGGTGCGGGGGTGTTGGGGCGGGCCCCCCAACCCCCCTGCGCCTTTAAAGGAAGCCTCACTTTTACCATGAGATGCGGGAAGCCAATTTGCTGGTGATGCTGGCGATGTTGGCTGGACATGCGGGGGATGTTGAAAACGATGCTGATGATGTTGACGGACGCGTAAAATACGTACATTTCGCGAGAAAATGCTGTAAATTACAGCATTTTCAGTAGCCAGGACGGAAAACAAAAAAAATCCCAAAATAAAACAAACAAAATCCCAAATTAAATCTCGACCCATTTGGATTTGGCTTTTGTAGAGGGTCAATGGGTCCCACTTCCGAACCAAAAGACCACTCCAAACCACGAGGCTGAATTGAGCATTGGCCGCAAGTTTGGAATGGCCATCGGGGGCATCACAGAAGCTCCTCCCGTGGCAGAAGTGCCAAGATCTGGAGCTCGATTGAACGCCCAACAGCTGTGTTGGGGTTTTGCTCTTTGGGTTCGGCGGGGACTCGGCGGTTTGGCCCGACATGAACCCCCGGGTGCGGCCGATCATGTTGAGACTCATCCAAGAGATGCTTGTGTGATGCCTCTGATGGCCTTTCAACTTGCGGCCAATACTCGGTTCAGCTTCCCCCAAGTGGTTTGGAGCCCGCTGGTTCGGTGCTTCGGAAGTGGTTTCCCGTTTACCCTCTATAGATGTGTTTGAATCGCAGCGCTCAACAGTGAACAGTTGAGGAAGCTCAGTGTCTTCTCTCGTGCATGATCTCTTTTGTCAATCAATGATAAAAGTTGGAGCGCCCCATGGGCGATTCGGCTTGTTTCGAGGCATATCACGGTCAAAGCGCATCCTAGAATACCATCATTTAGGGAATGCACCGGGACAAATTCACGTCACCTTATCGAGGCAACTGCCCATCCACCGTTGAGGGGCTAACCAAATGTTGTTTGAGGCACACACACACAAACGGATTTGGAGCAGCCAACACTCACTCCATCCTCTAGTCCCTCATCGACCGATCTTTGTTGTGAACACCAGAATTCCTTTTTTGTCATAGAAACCAGCTACTGTACAGGACATTCTGCAGAAAATTGGATTTCCAACTACCCACCAAAACAAGTTGGCGTGTAGAATTCTTCAGCTTGGCTGCTTTCTCGGCCGTTTTTCCTGTTCTTGCCAAAACCCATGGCCCCAAAAATCGTGTATCCCGAAACACACAGAAAATACGCGAAACAAAAAACACACAGAAATAAAAAGAACGCAAGACAACACAAACAAGTCAAAAAACAAACAAACAGTCAAACCACACAATCAAGCCAACAAGCAACAAACAACAATCAAACAAGCACAATCAAGCCAACACAAAACCAACAACCAACAACCAGCAAACAAACAAACAAACACAAACAAACAAACAAACAAACAAACAAACAAACAAACAAACAAGCAAACAAGAAAAAACAAACAAACAAACAAACAAACAAACAAACACCACAAACAAACAAACAAACAAACAAACAAACAAACAAACAAACAAACAAACAAACAAACAAACAAACAAACAAACAAACAAACAAACAAACAAACAAACAAACAAACAAACAAACAAACAAACAAACAAACAAACAAACAAACAAACAAACAAACAAACAAACAAACAAACAAACAAACAAACAAACAAACAAACAAACAAACAAACAAACAAACAAACAAACAAACAAACAAACAAACAAACAAACAAACAAACAAACAAACAAACAAACAAACAAACAAACAAACAAACAAACAAACAAACAAACAAACAAACAAACAAACAAACAAACAAACAAACAAACAAACAAACAAACAAAGACAAACAAACAAACAAACAAACAAACAAACAAACAAACAAACAAACAAACAAACAAACAAACAAACAAACAAACAAACAAACAAACAAACAAACAAACAAACAAACAAACACAAACAAACAAACAAACAAACAAACACAAACAAACAAACAAACAAACAAACAAACAAACAAACAAACAAACAAACAACCAAACAAACAACCAAACAACCAAACAACCAAACAACCAAACAACCAAACAACCAAACAACCAAACAACCAAACAACCAAACAACCAAACAAACAAACAAACAAACAAACAAACAAACAAACAAACAAACAAGCAAACAAGCAAGCAAGCAAGCAAGCAAGCAAGCAAGCAAGCAAACCAAACACACGCATCAAACAACTTGGCGCCTCGAGGCGGCTCTCTTGGGCAGCGAGGAGGTGGCCCGCATCGAGGAGGGCTTCAACCGCCTCGCGGTGCGCGGGGAGCCGCTTGGTGTGACGGAGGTCGAGGGTTTTGGGGTCCTAGATGGGTCACAAGATCATAGGGTGTTATAGTATGGGGTCCCTATAAAGAGATATATATATATATAGACATGTATGGGTTTGAATTTTTGGACGAAGTGCGGTCCCTTTTTTTCCCCTTCTGGGGTGAAGCTTTTGGGGTGATGTTCATGGCGTACGCGTAAGGAACCCTCACCAAGGTAGATCGACTTAAAGGGGTTCTTGTTGAAAACCCTTTTGGCGCTTCCGTTGGTGAAGCCGACCTATGAAGATGTTCAGCTCAATCGCCCTGGCCTGCCCCAGCATCCCCACCCTCTTTTGAAAGAGGGGAGTGACTCTGGAATTCCATTTGTGGTTCCTGGGGTGGGGGGGATGCCCCAGCCATATCTGCCGGTAGGACTTCGCAACGAAGACCCAAGTGGCAAACCTTCCCGTGCCATGGACGCTTGGAGACTATTTTGCAGCCAAGCACCTGACAACACCTGTAAACCCATCCCCGATGCCTTTCCCCAGAAGTTTCTTCATTCCCAAAACCCTGGGTCACTGCCTACGCACCAGCAAGTTGAGCTTTTTGTAGGGTAAATGAGCAACGCTCACCCAACCCCCAGCGATTCGGCTCCACCATGGCTTGTTTGACCTTCTTGAAGTTACCCCCAAAAAAGCCGCCCCGTCCACGATTTGGTGTTCTTTATTCGGGAGTCCCCAAAACCGGTGCTTGTTTTCCACCAAAAACCAGGACTCGGAAGGTCATTCCCCTGCCTATGGCACTCGCAAGCTGTGAGCCCTAGGATTCCTTAGGGTTCCCATGAGTGTCTTATGGTTCCTTTAACAGAGCTTGTTTTCAGTGGGTCAGGAGTTCTTCGGGTGTCTTAGGGTTCCTTATTCCTTTAAGGGAAACGCCTTGCTGGGGCCACCCCCTAGGACCTTCCCTCCCCCCCTTCCTCCCGGGCGACTCAGGCTCCGTCCCTCGGAGTTCCGGAGCGGGTTCCTGAACTCGGTGGGGGAGGTGCCGGAGGCGCTCGCAGAGGCGCTCTTCAACTGCTTCGACTCCAACTCCTCGGGGACGCTGAACGCGCCTTCGCCGAGCAAGCGGGAGGGAGAGGGGGAGGGGGAGGGGGAGGGAGAGGGGGAGGGAGAGGGTAGAGGGTAGAGGGTAGAGGGTAGAGGGTAGAGGGTAGAGGGTAGAGGGTAGAGGGTAGAGGGTAGAGGGTAGAGGGTAGAGGGTAGAGGGTAGAGGGCGAAGGAGAAGGTGGGTGTCAAGGGGTAGGGGTGGTTGGTGTAGGTGGGAGGGGTTGGGCTGGTATGTATTGATAGGGTCTATGTTGCAAGCTCTTTTGGGGGCTAGATATGGACACTTGGTTGATTTCCTTACCACCCTGTTCAGAGTATTTGTTGCCTTTGGGTTGAAGGCTAGACTCTAAATGACGATGACGGGGGGGGGGGGGAATTTGGTTGTTTTGTCTTGGGGCATATACGTGGTGACTGGATGGGGACCCCTTTTCGTTGAGCTCTGCAGGGTTTGATCCCTCCACAGTAAAGAAGAGGGTAGTAGGTTAGTCTTGCACCGCTAAGTTAAGGACGTCCCGAGCTGGCTGTTGTCAGGTACAGCAGTTTGTTAGCGGCGTGGCAGTCCTCTACAAGGGCAGGCCCCATGGGCAGCACGGAGTGCGGTTCGGGCACAGAGTGTGGCATGCTCTCCCTTCACTCTTCCCATCCCAAAAGCGATCTGGCTTTGTGTTTTGTTGAGGGTATCCTGTGTCCGGCTGTTGGTGGTACGGCGAGTTTCCCACAGATGGTCAGCACTGCAGCCCTGACACGTCCCTCTCTTGGAGAAACATCAGAGGGCTTTTTTGGGATGAGAAGCGATGTGTATCTGGGGACTAGTTGGGGTGTTGTTGTTTTCATTGTGCACCGCACCAAACAAACATCGGCCCCCAGTTATATATATATATATTTATGATCTGGAGCTCTCGCAGGCGCGCGAATGTTCGTGGCCAAGACTGGGCCGACGTTTGGGTAACTTTCATCGCGGGAAAAGGCAAACCAGTCCATTCGGTTTGTGCAAATTCCGCACGTCCAGAACAAGCGAGGTTTCTTGGTGGTTCGCAGCCATCCCCTTAGCTTTTTAGCCTTTTACTGTTTAGTGGGGATTTCCATGTAACCCACTAAAAGTTAGTCACTTTGAGCGGGGGATCTGAAAACGGGCAGCCCAGGTTTGTGGATGCTTCGTTGTGAAAAGATGATTCGCCAGGGCTTCCGACGCCAGGCCGGAGCAGAAGCTGCGACTGCTGTTCATGGTCTACGATGCAGACCGCGACCAGCGACTGCGCCCCGGCGAGAAGGGTTCAGAGGTTTTTGGACTCCGAGTCCATGTTGCCGGATGTTTTTTCTGTTCTAATTGGGTCGTACTCAACATGGAACCGCGCCACTCTTGGAAGGTTTCTCTTCCAATCTGGTACCGCGCTCGAAGCACCCAAATCCGCTACCCCTCGATGGGGATTCACATGTCTAGGGGACGCTCTTTTCAACAGCTGGCCGCTTTCTGTGGGCTTCTGGAGGTTTAGAAAGGGGAAGGTACCCACAGACTCCCTGGAAGCCTATCCCAACGTGTCTGAATCCCCGGAAAGGGGGGGGAGCCATTCACATGTCCAGGGGCTGATTCCCCCTGCCTTTACACCAAAAGCTGGCCGTTTTCTGTGAGTTTCTGGAGGATTAGCAAGAAGGATCCTCGGAAAGGCGGAAGGTACCCCTCGCGGGGGTCGGACCGTAGGTGTGTAATATACTTTGTATCCAAGTTTCCAGCAATTACATGTAAACAAATGAGTATATGGCTGTTTTTCCCCTGCTTTTGCACCAAAAGCTGGCCGTTTTCTGTGGGTTGCTGGAGGTTTAGAAAGAAGGATCCCCCGGTAACGGGGAAGCTACCCCTCTTCTTCCACACGGAGGGGATCAATTTGCGCCACATGTTCGAAAACGAAAGGTACCCCTCGCCGCTTGGGAGGTTTAGAAAGGGGAAGGTACTTACAGAATCCCTGGAATCCTATCCCAACGTGTCTGGATCCCCGCAGCTTGCCCCCTCGCGAGGAAAAGAAAACAAACCGAGGTCGGACCGGGACCTGCAGCGCTTCTCCGTGGCGCTGAGCGACGGCCGATGCCGCGAGACCGCGGAGGCGGCGGTGAACAGCGCCCTGCAGGCCGCTTTTGGGCGAGGTGTTGCTCACTTCCGGGCTCGTGGACTTGAACCGTTTGCTTTTTGGACCCGTTTTAGTGGGAAATAAACAGTTTAAGCACTCTTTTTGGCCCATCACCTCGGCAAGTGAGTTTTTCGTTGGGTCGGCCGGATGGGAGGGAAGGAATCGGAGCTCCAGGGAAAGTGAGAGAGATAGAGAGAGAGAGAGTGTGTGTTTGAGAATGTTGACCCCATATGAATTCCAACCCCTGTTCATTAGGGGGGTGCTTTTCCTCGGGTGACATGTGGGGAATCAGACCACCCCCTATTTTTACACTGGGGTTGATTAATATGGAGTCAACATTAGACGCCGTATCCATCAGCCTTGCTTGTTCTCAGTCCCGATGGGGCTCAGGGTTTTCCGTTTGCCCCTATCCTCACCGTCCCCGGTTGGGTGGATCGCCCCGGAAAAAAGGAAAAACACACGCAGACACGCACCAAGAAGCGGATCGACCGATCCAACCAGCCAACCAACCCAACAAACAAATAAAGCAGCAAACCAACCAACAAACCAAGACACCCACAAACCAACACCAAGAAGCCAGGAGTTGCTTGCGGGCAACTCAGCGGTGGACTACAAGAAGTTCGAGCTTTGGGCCCGTCTCTCCCCAAGAAAATCCGGCGGCAGCGGCTGACGGGTGATGAAAGGGAGTGACATGCCAGGTCTTCAACCCCAAAAGGGAGCTGAGAGGGTGAAGGGTGTGTGCTTCACTTGGATACTTGTTTTCAGATACTGAATGTGTTCATGTTTTCTTTTTGATGCCTTGCCAAGGTTGGAAGCCGATGTCATGCAATGGAAGCCATTCCCAAACTGCACGAGATTTCCCTCAACTGGGTTCTCGCCGGCCTCTTTCCGCGGGATGTTCCGCAAAAAAGCAAAGACCACAGCAGCCACAACTTGAATGGAAGTCCACCTTGGCATCACGGACCGGGTCAGAAACCAGAAGGTGATGCCATCAAAGTGATTGCTTTGAAGTCCGTGATTGGTGATCGCTTTAATGGAACAGCACCAAGTTATTTTCCACCAGAAGTGGCCCCAAACAACTTAGGTCAGCACGTGGACTCGCCCCTGGTTGACTGGATCTTCGGCCTCGAGCAGCCCGGGCCTTGGACCTGCATCGAGATTTCGGCGCTGGCGGTTCGAAGGCGCAGACGCGCAGCCGGGTCAACCTCGGGGGCCATGGCCTGATTTTCCAACAAGGCACTACCATAGGCCTATCCTTTTTTAGGTTAAGTTAGAAATAGATGGGTTCCACTGGCTTAGATTGGTGTTCTTCCATTTACCAAGGGTCACCTATGGGCACGGGCCCCAACTTGGTCAAGATTGGCTATTGACAAGCCCATGGCCGCGATGTTTCTTAGGGAACGGTTCATTTCCCGTCAAACCTATGGTCACTTCCCGGAACCTTCCGACCTGTCGGAAGCAGATCAAAGAAGAAATCCGGGATACTCTGCCCGAGCCCCCTCTCCTTTGGGACATGTTGGGATAACAATTTGTCCTCCCACACGTTGTCTTTGTTTGGAACTATTTGCGAGGCCTCCTTTTGTTTAGCAATTTCCAATGTCAGAGCTGGCTGGATGGACATATTGTTTGGGTTCCGTTTCCACATTTCGTCTGGCCCACTTGCTTTGCAGTGTGTTTGTTTGAGGGTCCCCGCTTCAGGTTGGTGTTAAAGGAACACGGACTATCAGCATTTTGGGGGGTCCCCTGATTTTGAACCACACCCATTTCGCGGTTGTCGGCTGGCTTCGTTTCATGGTTCAAAGTTCACACCATCCTGGATTTCCGTTTGGGATCCATTTTCCCTTGAGTGGGGTGGTAGACCAAAATGGAATTGAGGAATCGCCTGGGGATCTCGAGTCCTCTCAAGGTTGCTTCCTGTGAAATGCGTCAACCAGGCGGGCACGCGCCTTCCGGCTGAGGCGCGTCAACCCTTTGGAAGAGGAGGAGGCGACAGGCGTGTGGAGGCGGGATTTTTTCTGCCGGGACTTGTAGAAGCCACTGGTGAACCCAACAGACAAGATGGACGCCTGCCTTCCTGTGAAGCCAGTTTGGTGCTGCGAGCTGATAGACAGCTGAACCTGCAGGATCAGACCGTTGGGTTTCTGCCTAAGCCATTTTTTTTTTTTTTGGGGGGGGGAGACGAAGTGTGATTAACGTGCATTTCAGAGAAGCGACCTTGGAAGGAAGCATGTCCATTGAGCCTCATCGGAAAAAAAATCAGCTGCTTAGAACTTTGGCGTCAGTTGCTCTTCGTCCTGCTTTGAGCGCGAGGGTTGGCCAGGATGATTCCTCAGCTGGACCGGTCAGACAGCTTGCAGGACGGGGAGCACTTTGCTCCGGGAAGTGCGCTTGGAGCAAAGGGACCGGATTCCACCAATGACCCGCGTCTCAACAAATAGGCGACCTGATGAAATTTGCCCTTGGTCTTGCTCTTCAAGCTGCCAACGGACACTCTCATGGCGCTGCGGTTTCATGCGTTTTTTTTTTTTTTTCACAGGCACATGGCGCCACGTGTGTGGCACGGCCAGGAGCGGGAGGAGATGAGCGAGCTGGTTGGGTGGGGCGAGCAGGAGGGGGTATCCAAGGCGGGGCGGGGTTCCGTTTCCGTTTAAGCAGAAAGGAAGTGGTTTTGGAGGCTATTATTTTAGAGTACCCTTTTAGGTTGGTAAGGGAAACTGTAAGCACAACCGACATTTTTGGGAATCCCTCCTCGTTTTGACGCAGATCTACATGAGTTGGTAGCTTAAACCTATTCGAACCGGGAGAAGGCAATCTGCCTCCATCCGAAGTGGCGTGGGGTCGGTTCTCGTTCACTAGCTTTTTGTGCTGAGGACGCCATGGTGGCTCTTCCTGGCGAAAAGTTGACCAACTAAAGCCGGGGATCTGTGGATGTCCAGCTGAAGCTCAAACTAAGTACCTCGGACTTGTTCGCAGGCTGGGGCGGACTTGGGATGTTTGCTGCACTCACTGCTCTTGGCCGTTCTGAGTCAGCAAGCTGCACTAGCACCAGGGTAAGGGGACTTGAATTTATCCCAGCTACCGTCACGGGGTCGCAGCGGCTACCTTCAACCTACTCAAAGTTGCCTAACCTCCCACCCTCAATTGATTTCAGTTGCAGTGGCATGTGGTTGTGTCAACAAACATGGAATTGGCGGGTTTTACTCTTAGTTTCCCTTTATATCATCCACACAAAAGGTAGCCGCATTCCTTATGGTTTCCATTAAACCAACCTTTTGTGGAGGGAGCCCCTCTTGGAAGCTCCCTTCCCGGGTAGCTCATGTTCATTGGCAGGGGAGCAAAGCCACCCCAAAGCAGGGTCCCCGCCCCCAAAAAAGGTAGCCCCCTCAAAAAAAGTCACAAGAGCCACGGAGTGTTCCTCGTTTCTAGTGCACCCCCCAAAGTCAAAATGGCTTCCCGGTTTTTCCTGGTTTTGACAAGCCACCAACAAAAAAAAGAAAAGACGGCGCCCCCCCAAAATGGCTTCCCGTTTTTCCTGGCTTTGAGAAGCCAGCGAGCGAAAAAAAGAAGAGACGAGACGGCATCGTCGGCGGCTCCCCCCGAAAAAAGCCGCACCGAACCCAACTTCTCGAGGCTCTGACGCTGGAGCTCCGGGGCTTCTGGCAGTCGGCCCGGGCCTCGGTGAGTTGCGGGTCCGCTGAAATCGATCCACGGGGGACTTGCCGCGATCCACGGAAGTGAGTCAGAGGCAGTCATAGGCTAGGTGTGAAGATGGTCGTAAAAAGAAGAAAGGTGGGGAATGTGGCTGAATGAACTGGGAGGGGACTCCCAGAAAGGGACAAGTATAGAGCGATTTGATGTAGAGGGACAAATAAAGGAAAGAAAGGATTTTGCCCGAGCCTCGGTCTTTCTTTCCTTTTTTCGCATCAGGACACTTTTTTTGTTGTGCGTGTGTGTTGTTTTCTTCTCGAGTTAGACGGGGAGTTGATAGAGTTTGAGTTCCACAAGGTTTTTAGATTTTGGGAGAGTCTAGCTTTTCTTGTTCGTTCTTTGCGACGGATCAAGATGTTTGCGATGTTCTGCGGGTGAGACTGTTTGGGGAGAAGGCTTTATCTTGAGTCAAAGTGAACTTTGGTACGGAACAGCATCAATTATCCCAGATGAGCAAAGCCTTTACTTATTTACGTTGCCCTGCTTGCCCTCGTGGTTGATCCGATCTCGAATTGCCTTGCCTTGCGACGAATTTTGTTCAACCAGCTTCGATTAAAACAGCTGCCGAAGAACCTGCGATCCGACTTAGCCCCTCACCCATGGCCACGCCCACGCTTTGAAACCAAGTGAGTCTAAATTAGAACCCGTGTGCATGAAGCTTCGTTGATAGTCCCAAGCTTTTGTTTTTTGGTTGCAGCAGCCTTAATATTTTTACAGGAATCTGGGATTACGACCATTTTGATGCCGATCGGTTTGGATTGTGACTCAAGTAAAGGCAGCCGGATGTTTGAGTTTTTGAGGCTCCCAGGCCATCCACAGGTCAAAGCCGGGTGCGCCCCCAGGCTCCGGCAAAAAAAACTGAGCCCAGAGAGCGCAGCCCGCAGAATGGCTTTGACTTTGTCTTTGTTTGGTATGCCATTTCACCTTGGTGCCCCTCCCCTCCCATTTTTTCTTGGGTGCTTCTATTTCAACATCTCCTTGATATGGTCTTATTTGGAGGTCTGGGTTCATGTGCGCTGCATGGAGAGTCCTCTAAGCACTTGATGACCAGGGACTCTACAGACCACCCCAGACACCTCCCAAGTGTAAAAGAGAAAGCACCCTCAGCTTTGCTTCCAGCAAAAGTGTGTGTGTGTGTCTTCCGGGCCAGACTTGAGACCACAAGCCACGGATAGCTGTATGATCCACGGCCCATCACTTCAAAGGTTGCTGTTCTGTAGATCAATCCTGGGAAGCCAAGGTTTGGCATGAACCCCCACCATTTCTTTCTGCCCAAAGACTTCTTGGGCCGTTGTCCTCTTAAGATCAGCCCAGACCAAAACCCGTTTCGGCGGCACCTCTCTTGTTTTGTTTCGGTGTGTCTCCCTCTGAAACCTTCATTCCCCATGGCTCAGGTGTATTTCACTAAAAGCAAACACATCGCAGATCTTCTTAATTGATGCTCGAGCAAGACAGCCAGTTCTTCGGCTCCCCTGAAAACTGCAGTTCTTAGGTGCCCTGGCCCAGTACTCTAGTATTCCTCCCTGCAGATTTTTAGCCCGGTGGTCGAGGTTGGTGCTAAACAAAACATGGCCAGATCTGGCCGCTTTTTTCCCCAGAATTAGCTCCCCTGTTCGTTTTTGCTTTCTTTCTTTCTTTTTGGGGGGGTGTGTCCCCTTTGTTTTCCACTCACCAGGCAAAACAAACACGTTGTTTTCCTTTTGCTGGGGTCCCTTTTTCCAGCCTAGTATTTTATTTTGGAGGTCGCCGCCGGCTCTCGCCTGGGGGTGGTGGACAAAGCCGCGTTCTTGCGCGCCTTCCCCTCCCTGAAAGTGGTGGCCGGGCGCCTGCTGGGGGCGATGGATCGCAGCAAGACAGGCGCTGCGAGTTGGGGTTGTTGGGGCTGGGGAGGGGGGGCGGGGTGGTGGAGGTGGTTGAGGAGGTTGGGAGGTGGTTGGGGTTGGGGAAGGGGGGGTGGGGGGGGTTAGTGAGGTGGTAGGGTGTGTGTGTTGGTTGGGGAGGTTGGGTGGGTGGGGTTGGGGAGGGTTGGGAGGGTTTGTTGGGCGGGCGGGGGTTGTGAAGGCTGGTTCACAGGATGCGGAAGCCCTTTGGCTTTGGAAAGAAGCTGTGAGGGGTTGCAATTGAGGGCCCGTTCTCTCATTTTGAGAGAAACTGCTTGAAGCTTCCAACGCAGGTCGCAAGACTCAAGCGTATATCTGGCTTCACCACGTATCCCTAAGCTTCAACGAGTCGACGAGCTGGAGGTTTCCACTTGAGGTCTGTTGTCTCTTGTTTGTTGCACCCCAAGGTTCTTTACCATCCGGGAATCCGGGATTTGTGTGGTATCTTCCAGACAGCAGGGGTCTTCACATTTCCCTTGGCGCTTTTACACATCACCTTTGTCCCTGCAAGGTGAGTTTCCCTTGGTAGGGGTGATGCCCTAGGGGGATTTCTATGTGAAATCTTGTGGGCCTTTTCACCAACCGCACTCGCAAGCAGCAGGTTCAAAGTTTCACCCGCAGAACTGTTGCCGCCCTCGTGCAGTTGCGCTCATGACAATCGGACGGATACCCTGGGCCTGGGGCATGCGACAGTTATGCAGGCACCTCGAGGTGCACTGGGCCAAACATTTTGCATGGCCTTTTCAGCTTGGGGGCAAAAGGTCGCAAAACCCCCCACCCCAAAAAAAAACCTCCAACCCCACCCCTGCTTCCCTTCCCCCCCCCCCCCGCAAAGCTGCGGCTTTTGTCCATCACCCACCAAGCCCAACCCCCAAATCCCAAAGCCCCCGCCCCGCCCCACCCAAGCCCCGGTCTTTGGCCGTCTCGTGTTCTTTTCCTTCAGGCTCGGGGAGCCCAAATGCCCCAAATCCCCCACCTCCCCAGCGCCCGCACCCCGTCCGCGTGAGGCACGGTGTCGGCGCGGGAGTGGGTCCAGGACTTGGCCACCTGCCTGCAGGGCTCGCAGCGGCAGCGGGAGGAGCTACTGTCCCGTACCTCGAGCTGGGGGTGGATGGGGTGGGGTGGGGTGGAGGTGGGGTGGAGGTGGAGGTGGAGGTGGTGGGGTGGGTGGGTGCGGCTACGTTTCTGGGCACCAAGGGCAAGGCACCCCGGACACCCCCCTTTCAGTCTTCCTCGCTTGGCTGTGGGTCAAAAAACTAGGTGCCTAAAACTTAAAATGGAATCCTGGTAAATGGAAGCAAGGACTAACACCTGTGGTCACCTGATGACCCATATTTCCTCTTGAAACATCACCCCGTTGTCCCCTCACCCACCCGACCCCATGGCTTTGCGTCCAATAGGCAGCATGATCGATCACCCCCCCCCGGATTTGGAAGTGGACTTTGATTCCGAAAGTGCATCAACTTCGTGGATTCTCAATGAATGCAGGTGCACTTTCCCGTGTGAGACTTAGGTGCGAGTGTTTTGCAGGTGTGTCGGTTTCCCATGATGCACCTCCCCCCCTGCCCCCGCCGCAAAAAGCAAAAACACAGCAACAAGCGCTAAATAGCACCACAAACAAACACATTGACCGGATATGTTTGGTTTCCCTTCTGTTCTCGTGTGCTAAGAGGTCGGACTTGAAGCGAAGCCAAAAGGCGTCCGTTTCCGCCTGCGTCAGCCATAGGCGTCCAGAGTGATGTCTGGTTCGCTTTGGCCACGCCCAACTGGTCCAGGAGACCACGCGACGTTCACGAGAACCCTACAGAATAGCCACCAAACACTATTACCCTGCGCGAAACATGAAGGCATGAGATCAAACTTGGAACTTGGATGTTCAAGCAACCTAGTAGGTTTGTAACCGTGGTTATACCTGACGTAACTGGGGTTAGTGTGATCGCCCCCTTATAGCCATGGTGAAGTAACCTACGAAGTTGTTTGAACATCCAAGTCATGTTTGCACGTTTGCACCGCTCTCTTGGGACTTCTCCTGCCTGTCCAGCCTAAGGAATGTTCGCGGGCGAGAGACCCGAGCCAAAGCCTCGGAAATGGGAATTTGAACCGAGGCCGTGCGACAGCCTTTTTGAGAGACACGGGACATACTGTTCCCAGAAAGTTTGCTTCCTCCAAAAGTGATGAATCCCCACCAAAAGGGGACACCCTTTTATCCAAATCAACCAGGGGTTCTACTTAGATCCGTGGTGTGCAATAAGGTCCGAAGACAAGACGAGGTTATCCACTTGGCATGGAGTTGGCGTGATGCTTGATGATTAACCAACAAAAGAGCGTTCTGAACGGACAGATTGAAGCCCGACCCACCGTCTGGGTTGCTTGGAATGTGTGTTTTTGAGGGTACCCTTTCCGGGGAAGCCAACAGGAAACTTCCTATTTGGACACACCCAAGTGGCCTTTGTTGCATGGCGCGAAGCGCTAGTATGTGACATGCTTGGCCTAGTCGACTCGGTAACCTGCCATGCAGACTCGCTGTATGACTGATGACCCAATTGGGCATGTCCAAACATTGGGCTTCTTTGCCTTGGTTGCCACAGGGGGAACATAGCGCTTGTCATTTGGAGAAATTCAGAAAGTTTGAAATAACCTCATCACGTGAAGCAATACTGTTTTATGACGCGCCGAACTTTCCGGGCAAGTTGTAGCCATTTCAAAGGACTTGCTTTGGCAGGATACCTGCCAGGTATTCAAAGAGTTGTCTGCTTCACCATGCACGCAAACCCGCGTGCCTTTTTTTTAAAGATCGTTTTTTTGCCTGCGGTGAAATGTGACCGTGTTGACCCCTGCTTGGGCAAAAAACACGCTTCTGATGAATCAGACGTTGCACACAAAGCAAGGGATTCTACTCAAACCCGGAACCCTTTTCAACGCTTGACTCGTGGGTTGACGGGTTAATGAAACCTTCCCCTTGCAGATTTCGTTTTGCAGAGGTCGGAGGCTGTGCAAGCCGCGCTCTTGGCCTTGCACGCGTTGCTTGGCAAATCAGGGGAGGGCGGGCGGTCAAGTGATCAAGTTTCTTGGGAAGTTTGAGCAGAGTTAGAGCAGCCCTTTGAGCCCTAGGCTGGCCAGTCTTTTAGGGTTGGGGGGGTCGAGGCATGGTTTGGACGGGATTTACATGCAGACGTTTTGAAGACTTTGTACAAACTGGTTTCACCGTTTAGGGGTTGATCAAAAGGTCCTTTATAGGTCCACTAAATGGGAGAAGTTACCCATGGTCATTTGGCGGCCCGGAATATTCATCAACCCGCATTTGATTTGGCTCCGCCGAATTGGAGCGCCTCTGGCAATGATAGGCGAACGGAGCATGCATGTATGCTCGCACGCACGCACCTGCGTCCGCACGCGCGAGCACGCAAACACACACACACACACACACACACACACACACACACACACACACACACACACACACACACACACACACACACACACACACACACACACACACACACACACACACACACACACACACACACACACACACACACACACACACACACACACACACACACACACACACACACACACACACACACACACACACACACACACACACACACACACACACACACACACACACACACACACACACACACACACACACACACACACACACACACACACACACACACACACACACACACACACACACACACACACACACACACACACACACACACACACACACACACACACACACACACACACACACACACACACACACACACACACACACACACACACACACACACACACACACACACACACACACACACACACACACACACACACACACACACACACATGCATACAGACACAAAGTGGTCAGGTTTCACTTTCAAGTTCCAGCGCACATGCAGTGGCAGGAAGGAGCCTAACGGGTGCCAAATCCATGTAATCACCAGGAACCATGAGCAGTGTGGCTTTGTGTGTGCTTGTGGGTGTGTGCTATCTCTGTGTGTGTGTGTGCGTGCTCTGTGTGCGTGCTCTCTCTCTCTCTCTCCCTCTCTCTCTCTCTCTCTCTCTCTTTCTTTCTTTCTTTCTTTCTTTCTGTCTTTCTGTCTTTCTGTCTTTCTGTCTTTCTGTCTTTCTTTCTGTCTTTCTGTCTTTCTTTCTTTCTTTCTTTCTTTCTTTCTTTCTTTCTTTCTTTCTCTCTCTGCCTCTTTTCTCTTTGCCATGTGTCTTTTCGGTCGTCATCCCTTTGGGGACAACCATCAGGGCAGATTTCCCTCAAGGCCTGTTGCGCTCGCGCCCGAGGCGCGCCGGGTCCACCTCGGCTTTGCAGCTGACGCAGGAGCGGGTCTTGTTGGGAGCGGCACAGGTGGAGTCCAGAACGATAGGCCGTTGGTTTGAGAAGAGCCATACCTAGGTCCCCAGGATCGTGCCCTTTTACCAACTTTTTTTGGGGTTCCCCGTGTCTAAAACCGACTACAGAACAAAGGGTAGGTACCCTTATTCAAACCTCTGTACTGGAGGACCTGGATACGGTGGATGGTTGCAAAATCCAGAAATCGCACCACCGAAGAAACCCTGGTGCATGATATTTCGTCCATCCACGGTATGAACAGAGTCTTCAAGCAACCAGTAATTCATATACGGGGCTTAAGAATTACACAAGCTTTTTCCCTTGAGGTAATCTGGGTTTAAAAGTATCCCGCAACCCCATTCCAAGTATCTCGCCCCTTATAACATATGCAAGATGTGCATACATTTTATGGTAAGTACTCGGTGCTAAAGAAAAGTTTATGAACCAATCGCAAAAGGAACCCAACACGGGGAGGTTATTTTTCTCTATTTAAGAGCAAGCATATCAAGCAAGCAAGCCGACAACAAGCCATGGACACCTATGGGGCATTGCCTTGCTTGGGGTAACTTTTTCGGGAGTCAACGGGAGCAGCTCATTTGAATCGGGTCGGTCGGTTCATTGGGAAAGGAGCTGATTCAGCGGATCCGCCACTCAGGAGCCTTCGGGTTTCAGGTGCTTCCATGTTTGGCAGTCTGGTGCGATAGGCAGGGAATGAGGGAATTGCCTTCAACAATCCCTTGTGGTTTCCATTAAGTGGACCCCTGGGTTCATTACCCACTTTCCCTACTGAGCACCAGCAAGTTTATGTTTTACATCAAGTTCACAAGCTGAGGTAGAAGCAGCTCATTGAATTTTTGCCTCCTGAGATCCAGCCGAGTTTCATCTCCTGCGCAGGTTCTGGGCGACATGGTGCGCATCGATTTGAAGCCGCCTGGCAGAGGTCATCGTTGCCGCGGGTGTTGCCCAGAACTTTGAGCCCCGAAAATGGGTGCCCTCTTGGTTGGCCTTTCCTTTTTGGTTGTCCTTTTGGTTGGCCTTTCCTTTTTGGTTGTTCTTTTTGGATGTTCAAACCATTAAGAAAAGGGGTTGTCCGTTTTTGGATGTTCAAGCCATTAAGAAAAGGGATCTACCAGTTTGAGAACACTCTGTGGCCCAGCTGATTTTGTGCCACGGACTATCAAAGTTCTTGAGGTCCGCTCGTGGCTTCGCTCTGACAGCTCCCGCACGACCATGAAGAAGCCCATGTTTGTTTCTTGCATTCTGCTTTGGCTTGTGCCGCGTCATGTTTCGTGTTCCAGTGCTGCTACGAAGACATCAATGCCCGGGCGAAAATTACGGGGGAGTCTGCCTTCCCTGTCGAGTCACCATGTCAACTGTAGCTACTCCCAGCTCTCGTGTTTCGTTTCCTCTGATTCCCTACTTGTAATCAGGGCTGGCCTTTACACTGCCGGTTCGCGGGTTGCCGCCTGTTGCGCATGACTCGCATTCTGTGTGGAATGTGGGTGTTGCGCAAGGGATGCTTTGCCCGAAGCATTGAATGGTCGCTCTCATTCGAGCTTGTTCCAAGAGGGTACCTGGGTTTGACACCCCAACTCTGTACAATCCACGGGTTTGACACCCCAACTACCTGGGTTTGACACCCCAGCAACCATCCATCCGCCCATGCCATCCATTCGCCCATCCGGGCCATCCATCCTATCCATTCATCCATCCATCCACCCACCCATCCACCCACTCATCCATCCAGCCATCCAACCAACCGCTTAAGCTGCCTCTCTCTGATAACCGATCCATCCGCATAATTTCTGGCGAGCTCACCGATCCGGGGTTAAAACGGGCTCACCATGGTAAAAGTCCTCTACTTGAGGATCGAATTCTGATTGTTTGTGCTGTTGGCATCGTGTAAACGCGGCCACCAGTTGCCGATTTGAGGAAGGAGGAACATAATATATCTGTTGGCCATATAGTGTGGCTCAAAATTAAGCAGGAGGGGTTACGCAGGTTTTAGTCCATATTTCCACTTGCCAGGGCAACCCATTGTGGTACCGGTTTCCAGGAAACCATCAGAGCCCCAGAACAAACAGCCGGCTGTGAAAAGAACGATGGTTGAAACGAATGGTTGGAATCAACCCCTAGAGTATTCGTCCGTTCACCAGATTGCTTTAAAGGAATGAAGTACTCGACTGGAAGGCACAGAGTGGTGCGAAGTGGATTTTGTCCATCCACAGTATTTCGCGAGAAGTTCGCGGATCTGCCCTCCGAGGATGCCGCCTTCCAACGCCCGGGAGGAGAGGCGAATCATCGAGCGGCTGAACGAGAAGTTCTCGCCGGAAGAGCCCGGGAACGTGGGCGACGTCTGGTGCCCAACCACCTCGAGTCCGAAGCCGAGAAAACGTATCTTCCCAAATGTGCCATGTAGGACAGACATAGGTTGCCTTTTTAGGTTGGTTAGTTAAGATAGAAATAGATGGGTTCCACTGGCTTAGATTGGTGCTCTGCCCCATTTACCAGGGAAACCCATTGAATTTTCCCAAAAGGTCACCTATGTTAGGTCAGACATAGACTCAAATTGAAATCACATGTTGATATGTTTGGCGAGTTGACGCATTCTGATATGCTTTTGGGTGATTTGGGCCATGAGATGTAGTGAGTCGCTAGAGAGTCGTTGTAGCTGTGAGTTTCTCTCTCAGGGGTCAAGTGTCCCCTGTACTTGGTGGCCAAGCAAAACGGGGTTTGGTTCCCAGGCAGTTGTTTGCTGCTACTGAGATTTGACCCTTGCGACTCGAGTTGAGTTCTGCGGCTGGAGGACTGCAGGTTTCATCTCTTGCCCGTTTGGACGCACCTCCTGACTGTTGGGGTACGGGCATTCCACTTGCACTGCGCTCCTGTCTGAAGCTTGGGATTGTGAGTGGGGAGCAGGAGGACCGTTTGGCAACTCGAGTTGTTCTGTGTTGCCTGCACCGAAACCTTTTGTGGCTCTCCAATTCTCTGTTTGTTCTTCCCGGCCCTATTCAAACCTTTATCGCATTTGTCTTGGTCTCAACATTTGACAGTTGGGCCTGTTATGCAGACTCGTCTGCATCTAGTGCAGCGACGCCTCTTCTTAGGGAAGAACCAAACACGTGGTACCGTCCTTTTGTGTTGCTCCGAGACTCAGGTATCACTTTTTCAATGTCTCATTCAATCAACTTTGTGGATTTATGAACTAGATCCCCCAGGAGAGCCCTTATACCTTTGTTTGGGGAGGGCTCCCCTACTAAAATAGACTACAGAAAAAAGTTGGTAGCCTTATTCTAACCTCTCTACTGGAGGACCTAGATTCAATCAACTTTGTGGATTTCTGAATTACAGAGTGAACCCATGAGCCAAGTACCATTCTCATTGCCCTCGCGCCCAGCGTGAGCAGCGCCCAGCACCCCGTTTCAGGAGGAGTTTATACCTGGTTTCCTGACCCACTACATATAAACCTTGCGATTATGGGCGTGTGCTTTTTTAGGATCGCCGTTTTTAGGGAAACCAAAGGGAATACCACCAAATAAGGGGGTCCGATTCCTGTTTTGGCACACTCCGTTGCGGTTTGAAAGGGGAAGCATCCCTACCTAAAGAACATAGAATTGAGGGAGGGGGGGGAAATTCGGGTAGCCCATGTTCCCTTTGAAGGGTGAAGACTAGAAAAATGGAGTTGGGTTTTGGGCCCCTCCCAGGTAGGGGGGGATGGGGAAATGCGGTTTTGGCTGTGTCCTTTGTTTGAGGGTAACCCGTTTTGTGTGTAAAGGGAGCCCAAAAGGAATGCCGAAAACTGCAATTTTGGTACCGGTCCAAATCCTGACAAAAACGAGCCACCCGTTTTCTTGATGGCAAAGGCCAACCCAAAAGAAGCCCAGAGGGAAGCCAACTTGCGTTTGCTCAAGGATATAAACATTTTCCCGTTGTTGGTTTACATTTCACGACCGGATGCGAAAAGTAGTTTCTTAGGACATAGACGGGATAAAGCAAGGAGCAAAAAAGCAAATGGACATATTTGCTCGTTAAGAACATCATTTCACTAATCTCTTCCCCCTATCAATACAGGTCTCCCTAATAATAAAACAACACTGTTTCGGAAGCCTCCCGGGGGGAGGTGCTTTTCATGATTAGGGGGAATTTCTCTCAGTTGTTCCAGGGCGCGAAGCATGGCTGTGGGTCAAAAATCGGTACCCAAATTGGAACCGTGGCAAATGGAAACATGGACTAAAAGCTGCGGTCCCCGGGTTGTTTAATTTTGATTCATACCCAAATGGAGGCCAACGGGAACCGCCTTCCGGGTGTTTGCGTTGTCCAGGTACCTGATCTCCGCCCGCTGGTGGGAGCAGTGGCGCCAGCCTCAATGGAATGACTACCAAAAGAGCGGACGTGGGCCCAAGGATTGGCTCTGTGGTTGAGCTTTAAAACATATTTAGATACATACACAGGGCTACTTAAAAGATCTCCATTTTGCAACCGTTTGAAACATGTTGCTTTTTCCACACCAAAATGAAGGGACACCACCATGTACAAGGCAATGTCCAGGTGTATAATGTAAGGATCCCTGATACGTTGCATACATGTATTGTATATTTAGAGAGAGAGAGAGACAGAGAGAGAGAGAGAGAGAGAGAGAGTTGTTTTGCTTGTACATGCACATTGGATAGCATTTTCCCGGCTCGTGTTACTGTATACAGATTTGGCTGTGGGTCAAAAACAGGTACCCAAAATGGAACCCTGGTAGATGAAACCAGGGACGAAGACCTGCGGTCCCTGGTGGTTGAATTTTGACCCATACCCATTTGGCCATGGGTCAAACCCCCGTACCCAGTGAACATCCCAATCCCCACTAAAATAGGCTAAACTGGTACCCATTGGTGTTGAACCACAGCCATTAGGATGACCATTCCGAGAAGCACCAAATGTTGACCTTTTGCAAAAGAGACGTGCTCGGCTCGGGCAGCCCGCCCAACAGAAGAGAGTTTCGGGGGCAACTGACCCCGAAGGAACAAAATCTGGATGTACTTCAGAACAAGTCGGATGGTGAATTTCGGGGCAAGTTTCGGTGCCCTTATGAAAACCCTCACATGTGGCAGGCAACCCTACTTCACCATTTGTTGTTTTGGGTTTTCCGGAATCTACGCGGACCCCCCATTTCCAACGAGCTTATTTTGAAAGGAACACCATCCATTTCATTTGGAGAACCAACTGGCGACACTCGAAGTTCCGCATGCGTGAGGCTGGACTTTACATCGATGGAGACTAGCACAAGGGAGCAGGCAATGGACGGAGAGGGAGAGAAACTCAGGATCAACCCGTGGCCCAAGGCCCCTTCTGACTGTTTGAACTTTTGGGGAATAAATCACTTTCGGGTTTTGCCTCAGTCAGCTTGGTCCAGATGTTGAAGAGGCATTTTCTTTAAGCCACTCTGAAAGACAGCTTCGGGGCTTTGAACAACTCTGTAGAAGCCTGATGAACCCATCGCGCTTCCCAGTTGAGAGCCAAGACAAGGACCGCCGGGTTGCTTATTTGATTGCTGCCCTTTTCTCTTTGCTGCCGCAAGCCCCACAGAAGGGCACTCAAACGTCATGTTGAGTCTTAGGGGGGACGGCTTGGTATGGGTGCTTACAGCTTTTAGAGCCAGCAGTACAGCCGCTGCCAAAGTTTCGCATCAGGATCCAAAGCTTGTGACAGAGGTGTTTGCTCGTTGTCATGTTGCAGAGTGTCGCTACAAACTTTTGTCCGGGTTAAGAGAGGAAACGCCGTTTTCTCCGTGGACTCAAGTTGGATGTCGCATATGTGGGCCTGCAACAGGTATCAAGGCTCGGGCTCGTTTTCTCGTCTCATTGTTGATCCGTTTTTTTTTCTCCCCGAAGCCACTAAATGATTAAATGTCATCCATTTAGGTTGGTCGTTCTGTTGGGCCCCGGCTTTTTGTTTTTTCTCCGAAGCCAAAAGAAAGCCGCCGGCGCTCGTTCCGGCCCTTGCGTGCAAGGGCCCGCCCTCCATCGACAACACGGCCCTGGTTGATGTCTGGAGCCAAAGCCCCCACCGATTCATTCGACCCGGGGTGGTCCTACCTGGTTTCATAAAGGTTAGGTATAGTAAGGCCAATAAACCTTTCTTAATCACCACCTTGGAACCCAAAGTCAATGTGTATGTGTCAAACACAGGAGACGCCTGGAGGTTGCCACGAGGACACTTTAATTTTGCTGAACCCTAAACTTGGGGCGCCAAACGGAGATGGGCATCAACAACAGGGCCATGCTGTGAGCTGAGATTTGCAAGCGCACGAAAAGCAATGTTGACAGGGCAGAAAGTCGTGATACTTGTTCTGTCAATTGTTTGACCGCTTGCTAGTTGCAAACTATACAATTACTACTGCTATTTGGCTGTTTTCTTCGTAAGACGGGCCAGACTTTCAGCAGGATCCAGACATTGCCAAATGCGTCATCCAGCTTCTTCCAACGCAGAGAGATGCACTTTTTTGGAATCATCTCATGTATTCTTGCTTTGGTATAGTGCAACACATTCTGAGAATGCGAAGAGGAACTAGGCAGTCGGTTTTGCAAACCTCACATTTGTCTCTGAATCGTTCCGTTCCCCAGTGCTTCCACTTTCCTCTAAAGTAGGTATCCAAGGTTTCTGAGATCTCTAGGTTTTAAGGTTGACCCAGGATAAATAAACCCGTCCCATTATTGGGGGGGTGTTCCCTCCAAAAGTGATGAATCCCCACTAAAAGGGGACCCTTTTTTGAATCAACCAGGGGTTTATCAATCCGGGGTTCACATCACATGATGGTTTTTTCCCTTGGTTACCTACGCTACCTTGGCAGCTGGAAGACACTGGGTTCCCTTTCGTCTCTCTCCGTTTAATCGACTCCCGTGCTGACTTCCGACTTCCCCTCCCCATCGCCGATGCGGAAGCCAACCAGGAGCTGCCCATGTTGGAAACTGGACACCACTTTGGGAACTGCTGGGGTTTTCAGGACTTTCATTCTTGGTCATTCTTGGTAGCCAGGAGTTTTCCCATGGTAACCACGCCGGGATTTCCCATGGTGACCCGGATTTTCCCATTTTGGAAACCAGGAGTTACCCATTGGTGTAGCCAGGAACCACTTTCCCATGGTTTCTGGTAACTCTACCAAATATTGGCATCCCACACACATTTCAAGTCCAAGGCTTTGGGTCCAAAATTGCCATCTTGTCGCTTTGAGTCTGCCGTCTCGTGAGATGAGTGTCAGCTCCGTGGTTTTCCGTGTGATGTGTCGAGTGACTGCGCTTCGTGTTGCTTACCGGCTTGTTTTTGGTCGGGTATTGTCAACATCGCCCACGACTTTGACCTCCAAACGGGGCAATTTTATTGGGACCCACCAATGAATTCAATTCAAGACGAGCTGTACCCACCCCAGTGCGTCCAGTTGCCAGTATAGCAGGGAACCACAATTTAAAGGCAGCAGTTTACCGTCTTCACGGACACGCAAGCCAGAACAACATCACGGATTTCTGATACCTTGAGGTTTCCAGTTACCTTTTGCGTCGGACGGACACTAGCCCCTGCGAAAGCCTAATTTCAAGCCTCAAGCGGGTACTGAGACCCTCATCACCATCATGCCTTTCAGTGCGCATTACGGTTGTAGTAAGTTGGTAAGGTTCGCATAATGTGCATCCATGTACGCATCCTTGGCAATGCGGTTCACAAAAGCCAGTTGCCTTCGCAGTGCGTGGATCAACCAGTTGCCACGATGCCTTGGTTACCAACTAGGTCCCCCAGTAGTGCCCTTTTACCAACTTTCTTGGGGGAGGGTTCCGCTACTAAAATAGACAAAACCGAAAAAACAGTTGGCACCCTTATTCTAAGCTCTCAAATCTGGAGAACCTAGCCAAAGCACCCGTGGTCGCCATGGAAGCAGCAGGGTATTGACCATCTGAGCCCAGGCCCGGGACCACCTCCGCATCGGCCTCTCGGAGGGCGTGGACTATGAGGCGAGGTCTTCGGTTTTCTGTTTTGCTCGTTCGCACCGAGCAAGGGACGGTGGTTGTCGTGGCCAGGGTTTGCCTTTTCCGCTGCTTGTGGGAGAAAAAAATAATAAGCAGCTTGCCTGGGAGTGTAGAAACCCTTAAAGGGAGGCTGCTCATTTCAGCGGAAAAGGCAAACCCTGGTAGCCTCCCACCAATGAATGTAAAACCTGACAGGGGATCGCTTTGAGGTGGTGGTGAAAAATACGGTAACCCCAACATGGGTTGGCCGATCGGCAAATGGAGAAATGGACGAAGAAAAAAAACATAGGTCACCTCCCACCAATTGACCGGGGATCCCTTTAAAAGGAGAATGGTCCAAACCAGGACCCCCCGACCGTCAGGTTCCATGTCAACTGGTAGGAGGGTACCCACAATGGGTTGGCTTGGTAAATGGACAAATGGGCGAAAAAACCAGCGGTCCAATTCCTGGTGGTTTAATTTGACCCATACATGGGACCATGGCTGGAGAGAATCCGAGTCGCAGCAGTTGGGATGGACGAAGCATCTGAGTCACAATCAACACCTTGCTAATTTGGAGGGTGGCAAGGGACAATCCCAGCCACAAATGGGTGCGGATCTCCGCCTTTTCAATTCTGACATGGTTCTGAAGTAAGACCATTTCAGTACCCGGGTTTTGGTTGTGACTCAACTAGGAATCTTGGGAGAACCACCCGCTTTCGCCGGAGTTCGCCCACCGTTCTTGGATTCCCAAGCCGCGCGGTGGTCTCACGGATTGGACCATTCTGAGTGGCAAGAGAAGTTGGCCTTGTTTGAACCCATCCACGGAAGTTTTCGACGGTCGGCAGTACACTTTTCCTTTCAATCCATGTAGCACAAATTGGATGTCGCTTCACAGACCCAGTTCCAAAGGAGGTGCTTCCTCTGGGTGTCCTCGAATTGTTTCGCTTTTGCAGGATGGATTCTACCTTGAGTTGGGTCCTAACCATTATACCAGTGCCAGGGCTAGGCAAGCCAGCAGAGTAGGTAACCAAGGGAAACCATGATGTACAATATGGTTAAACAAATGGTTTCCTGATATAGTGGCTTGCCTGGAAGCACTGCACAGGAGGGCAATGGATTTTTCTCCAAAAGCACACCAAGAGTTGGACCTGCACATACACACACAGCACCCTCGGTGCGTAAAAGCCCCGGCTTGCTCGCGCCTTAGACATGCATCGATTTGATTTCTTGTCGATCTGGGGATCTGAATGCATGGGGCAACTCCCTCGTACGGCTTGTTTGTTGTCTTTTGAGGATACCACTTTGGGTTTGGTTTAAAGGAAAGCCAAAAGGACAACCACCTTTTTGGGGGGTCCCCTAACAAAAAGACACACCCGTATGATGAAGTAAGCCGAGCAGGCTTCACCTACCCTGGCTGGTTTCTGCGGCAGGCATCCAACAGGTTTCAACATCACCTGCTTGCTATGAGCCGTGGGATTGGGGGTAGGGGGGGCGGTCGTCGCACGAGCAGCGAAGACCCAGTTGACCCAAGAAAAGGAACTCTGAAACTTGCGGTTTTTCTGTGTGTTCTTAAACACCATGCAGAGTTTGGGACAATTTGCAATTTAATTATTGCAGAAGCCGCGTGTTTCTTGACGTCTGCACTCGCCGACTCCCGTAGCCGAGAGCTTCTGATAGCTAGCTCCGGTGGCTCCAGCCTGCCTTGCCGGCCGTTTCTTAGGCGCGGGCGGGCAAAGCGCAAGTCCCGTGGGGTACTGTGAAGGTTCTTCCTTGAACATGGGTCGCGCCCACCTAGTAAACTCACCGGCGAGTTTATTCATGGCTTACTGGGGGTACATACTCAGTTGCTCTGGTATGAATGCATTTCCCGTCACTTGCTTGTTTGGGATACCCAGCATGTCACTGAGGGTGTCCTGTTTCTCCCTTTCAACACTGACACCAAAGATGCTTCCCCTCATAGTGGGCCACTAGCTTTCACCAAGCCCCCTTCTTTCGTTGGTTGGTTCAACCATTTGAGGGTGGCGAGCACTTCAGCCCTTGTCACTCATGTTTGCTGAAGTCAGGGTAAAGCGCGACTTTGTTAGTTTCCTTGAATTGGACGCCTATTGAGTCGAACAACACATGAAGTAAGTCTAAGAGGTTTGCCCTCCGCGGGATATGTTTGGTAGCGGACGGGAGGTCGGTGCCGTTCTCCGGTCTAAGGCTGTTGTGGAAAGGGTTCGGGGAAGCAAATGGGGCTGGTCTTTGTTGAATCGGTACAAAGAGTGCAAAGAGTCGTAAACCACCATGTTTCATATTGGGGATTCCAACCCACGCGTATGCAGACCCGTCCCGTAACATTCATCTGAGATCTTTTGTTTATAGGAAGTATGTGTTGCTTTTGCTGAACTTCGAAGAAAGTTGCCTGGGACAAGTTTGGTGTGTGTCATATCGGGGACCCCAAAAGACTGGGTGGTTTCGCTTTTGATCCCAACCCGTTTCCAGCAGTGTACGGGTCCTCACTGCTCAGAGGTGCTTCCTCACCGACGCGCGCGCCCAACATGCGCAGGCCGGTTCAGCCGAGTGTCCGAAGGTTTCACCGGATTGGGGCCGGCCCCCCTCCCCCAAAATGTGGGTTTTCCTTTGGGTTTCTGTTCAAAGCCAGAAACAAATGACACACCCAACATGGAAAGGATGTCATGTTAGGGGGGTTCCAACGGAATGGACATACCCTGTTTGGATTCGAACATCAGTTGCAGCCATTGACGCAGACTTCAAAAAGCAATCAGATTGTCAGGCAGCTGTCCTTGGTGTGACTTGGCGTTCCCTTTGAGGAGTCTTATACATGTCACTCATTCTCTAGAGCTCTCGTAAGTGCCTGAAGGTGAGTACGCATCTGACGTTCGCGACTTTCAGGGTGCTTGGGTCTGTGCCAAAGCTGGGTATGTGTCCAAATCGGGGAACCCAAGGAGGCCATCTAAAACGGAGCCCCAAGTATAGGATCAACACGAAGCACAGGGGACGGCACATTTTGATTTCTCCTTGAACACCCAAACAGCTGGTACGGGAAATTCTAGAAAGCATTGGCCAAATAGCGCGGGATTCCCCGTAGGATTTCCTGGTTTCTTAGAAGCACCGTTTTGACACACTCCCATTGCTTCGAAGATGTTGGGCCAACGGCGAGACCTGCGAGGCAACGCGTCATTCAACAAGGAAAATGCAGCCACACACACGAGTCATATTTTTAGGGTCTCCCCAAAACGGCTTCGGTTTTCCTTTTCCCGGTGTACCCCCAACAAAAGACACACACACACACATACATACTGATACTGATACTGTGGTACTTCCCAAGAGGAACGTAGGCTTCAAGGCGGAAGTCTTGGAGAAAAAGAAACGCCGTGGCGTCGGACAAAAATATCACCGTTTCGTGTAGGGGGCATGACTAAAAATGACCGGTTCTTTGCCACTCTTTTGGGGAGTTGAACAGAACAGGTGTCCAAACACCTCCGCCCCGTTGTTTTGCTGGTTTGAGCCACGGCGTTTTGAGACGCAAAGGAAAACCCCAGCACTAGGCGCATCTTTCCAATCCCTTGTATGCAGCTATGAAAACTGAGCTAATATGGTGTCTGGGGCTGTGGCGCAATGGCAGCGTGCCCCTACGTGTGGGAGGTCGTGGGCTCAAGTCCCGCCGGCTCTATGTCTTCTTTGGGTCCTTTAGGTCCCTTTAACACACCAAGAAAAGGGAGGCTACCACGCAAACTCCAAAAACCACCAAACAACTCCAACGTTCCCTTGTTCCTTTCTCATCTACCTCCAATCCCAAGAGAACTCTTGAAGAGGCCCAAAGTCCAAATTTGCCAATCATTACTTTTCGTATCGTTCCCACACCTTGCTTGCTGGAAGAAAAGACTCCAAACAGCTCCAGAAAGTTCTCCAAAAAGCTTCAGAAAGTTCCAAAAAGTTCCAGAAAGCTCCAGAAAGCTCCAGAAAGTTCTAAAAAGCTCCAAAAAGTTCCAGAAAGTTCCAGAAAGCTCCCTTGCGCGGGCGCCGAGTTCCAGCCCATTCCGGAGGCTTGGCTCGGTGCTGCCGGACTCGGGCCCCGCGCCGCGGTCCCGCCCCCCCTCGGCCGCGGCGGCTCTGCCGGTGGGGCAGCGAGAAAAACCGACGAATCCCGCGGAAGAGGAGGAGAGTAGTGAGCCGGAATGCTGTGGTTCCTTCCCTTCTGCGTGCACTACATTAAGCTTTTGTTCCGTTTGCTGAAGGAAACATATTTGGTTGTTTTGCCCTGTTGGTTTTAAAAGGGAGATTAAAGGGAATCTGCCTTTTTTAATACAGAGACAGGGAATCTGCCTTTTCTGTTTTTGTTTTTTTTTTTGGGGGGGGGGGGAATCTTTCTTTAAAAAATAAATAAATAAAAATAAATAAAGGGAATCTGCCTTTGCTCACTTAACGTGTTCTTCTTTTTTTAATAACATATTTTGCCCTGTTGGTGTTAAAGGGAATCTATCACTATTGGACAGATATTGTTTTCCAGGGCGCTTAAGCAAATGGAAGTAGTATGCAGCACAGCAACCAGGTGTTGGGGGGAGCCAAAGGTGTCCTTTGGATCGGTTAGGTAAGTTAGAAGTAGATGGGTCCACTGGCTTAGATTGGTGTTATTCCAGTTACCAGGGCCATCTACTTTCTCAAAAGGTCATTGAAGTGACATCCCGAAAAAAGAGCAAGTTTTTTTTTTTGCGAATTTGGTGCGTCAAAACATGTGCGACTTGGTTGAAATTGTCAACATGGGATTGGACCGTAGTGATGGGTGTCTCCCCCGGAAGGGCGCCAGAGCAGGCGTGAGGGGAACGAGGGATCCCGAGTTGAGTGGTATCCTCCGGCATGCGGACAAAAGACCTGAGTGACATGACCTCAATTCTCCCAGTGGTGTTGCCACTGTTGGGAACCCTTCGCCATTTTGTCTAAAGGGTGGTTCCCTTGACAGAAAGGGAGACGGACTCCTACTTTGTTCCAGGTCTCAGGCACTTTGGTGACTTGAGCCACTTCCCCCTTGCGGAATCAGATCTTCACAACTTCTAGGATCCACCCATCCGGCCCCGTCGGATTTTTCGAAGCAAAGCGCAGCGGAGAGGAGCTCCCGGAGCTGCCGATGCTGATGGGCCGCGTGTCCTTGGGCCTTCGGGAGCCGGATCCGCAGGCCGCTCGCTCGCTCGCTCCCGCCCGAGCCGCCCGCTTTGGGGCGAAACGCGCCGGGCTGGGGGTCGGGGTTTTTTCAGGCCCCGCTAGGGTGCTCTGCCTGGAGATATTTTTTTCAGGATTTTGTCCACTTCCGCTTAAAGCAGCTTGCAGTGGGGGGCGTTGCAAATTGAAACACTGTGAATGTGAAGAAGGGTGTTCGATGCGCGCTCAGTTGGTCGCATTGTCGGTTCCAGACGATTGGTCCCAGCAGGGATTCTCCAGCCGGATTTGGACCCTGGAATTCTTTTGGTTTGTTTTCCGGGTAATTTCGGAAGGTTTTCCTCGATTTCCAGCATTTCCCTCAATTTCCTGAGCGTTTTGCGGGTTTTCCCCTAGTTTTACCTGGTTTTCTGGAGTTTAACGGGGATTCGGGCATGGGAAGTGAGGGCTTACTTTGGAACCAGTTTTTTGATTGAGCCCCTCCTCGTTTTTTGGTTTTGGGGGGCGGGTTCTTCCTGAGTGTTCTGTCTCTTTTTGATTGACCCCGACTTTTGTTTGTTCCGAAGGGGATATCGGGTGTTTGGCTCCAGGTGAAGCACGGAGTGGGGGCCTTCTGTCGACAGGGATGACTTTGAGAAGGAAGAATCTGATCGTGTTGGATCTGAAAGTCTTATTCCGCAATTCAGAAAGCAGGGGCCGCGCCCTACATAGACCCTTCAAAAGCTTCCACGTGGCTGTCGGGTCATTGCGAAGTCGCCGGCATGTGGGTATGTATCAAACGGGCGGCTCGCCAAAATGGTGGTTTCCATTTCGCTTCCCTTTCGGATAGCCGTAAAAACAAAGGAGGAATTTATGATTTGGGCTGCCTAGATTTGCACACTGCAGTTGGAAGTTTCGGGTGAAGACCCCTTCCAGGCTTCGTATCGGTTTGCCTCATAGTTGTTCTTAAACTTGGCAGTTTCCCTTTAGTGCCCCTTTTACACAAATAACTACAAAGGGGAACCACAATATCAGGCAAGGGATGTTCATGTCAAGCCTTTCTTCTTTCTATTTTTTCTTGGGGGGGGTTGGGGGTGTATTTATTTTTTTTGGGAGGGGGGGGGGGGGGTTTTGCGGGGGGGAGGGTTGGGGTTGGGGGGGGGGGTTGGGTTTTGTGGGGGTTTGGGGGGCCCTCCGTGTGTCCACTTTGGGAGGCACCAAAGCCCCGCGCCACGGATGAGGCGCGAGCGAGAGAGAGGGGGCAGGAAGGTGGGGTCACAGGTCACGGGTCACGGGTCACGGGTCACGGGTCACAGGTCAAGCCTCATGTTTTGTTTGATTGTGTGTGTGTGTGTTCTTTCTTCTTCTTTTTTTTTTTGGGGGGGGGGGTCCATTTTTTTTTTTTTGGGGGGGGGGAGGGAGTTTTTGTTGTTGTTGTTTTTTTTTTGGGGGGGGAAGGGTCCTTTGTGTGTGTGTGTGTGGGGGGGTCCTTTGGTTTCTTTGGCTTGATGAAGGTGTCAACCCTCACATTCTTTTCTCCATGGCCCCTTGGAAGAGGGGGCGATTGGGAGGGGGGGCTATCCCTTAAGGGGGCTCCTTAATAAGACCTTATTAAGGGTTTATCCTTGGCTTGTCCTCAGCTTAGCTGGTCCATCATTTTTTTTGGATGGGGGGGGTTCCTTTGGTTTTTCTTTGGCTTTTTTTGGTTGGGTGTCCTTTGGTTTTCTGTTTTAGGGGGGTTCTTTTGGGTTCCTTTGGTTTGCCTTCAGCGCAACCCTCAACACGGGTACCGTCAGCAGAAAGACACCATGTTTACCCCAAGTTAGTAACCCCCTTGTTGACAGATATAGAGGGGTGTGGCCTTTTCGAGAGGGTCCTTCACTTCGAGGGGAGTTGCACCGCTCTGTGAGTGTGCATGCGTGAGCAAAGAAGCGGCAGCAGCAATCGAGGGAACACGCGCTAGGCAAACGCAGGATTTCCGCGGGCGAGAATTGGAAGGAGCCAACAAGCGGTGTGTGTTTTTTGGACTTGTTTCCAGACCCTCTATTCGACCAGCAAAGCATTCAGACACACTGGAGCTGTTTTCAGCTTCGCAACTCAAGTTGGCCGTCTTCGCGTGCGCGCTTACGTCTGGGCTCAACGGAGGGCGGAGATCCACCAACTTAAAAAAAGGCACATTACGCCAAGGACATTGTGGACGATTTCGTCCAGTAGCATGATTGGTTTCTTTCAACAAATGATGGGTGGCAAGACTGGAATCGCGTTCAATCCATAGAGGGGCTCTGGGACGGTTGCAGATAAATGGAGTATATAATATCAGGGCTAAATCGTTATCAACAGACTAAGGGTGTACTGGTGTACTCCTATAAGCCACCCTCATAGGCCCTTTCCATTGAGGGTTCCGGCTGTCGCCTTGTGGTCTCAAGATGACAATAGGATTTTCCTCGGTTTTCTCTTGTGGGTTCTACAAAAAGTCCCATGTTTTACTCGTGACCTCTACACCAGCCCACTGCAAAAATGGAAAGAGCCCCATGGTGCCCCCATGGCTCAGCCGGCTTCCGAGCCGCCGGCTGAGGACCTCTCGGTGTACCAGCAGGCGGCCCTGGCGGAGCGGGAGAGGAAGGCGGCCTGGAAGCGTTGGCTTCAGCAGGGCGGCGGCGCGTCCGGGCCTCGGCGGCCGCAGGGCGGCCTCGGAGTCTTTGGGCGCCCAAGGGACGCAGGTGACAGGTGAGGTGTGGGGGGGGGGCTCTGAAAAAGGTGGAAAGAATGAGTCCCTTTTCAGGCAGTGCTGGGGAAGCATTTTTGGAGCCCCTGTTTGTTCCCTAGCCGAATTCACTTGTCAACTTGTCACCAATGGCCACCAGTGCTGAAGCGGGTTCCTTCCAAGTTCGGAGACATTTGCGCTACGTTACCGGAGCTATCCAGATGGCACGTGCCCGCATGCGTATGGGCGTGCGTCGGTGTATAAGGTGCGGTGCGGTGCTGCACCCTGCTATGTCACGCATGTCACATGCGTGACTCCCTGTTTGGAGATCGAGGGAAGCCAAAAGCAATCCCTTTCCACCTTTTGTGGCGGCCCTTTGCTCCTTTTTCAGCATGCCCCAGTTCGCAGTTTTTAGGTTGCCAAATGCGAGCAAGCGACGAAGACATAGAGCCGCCGAACTGGCCCAAACATGCAAACCGCAATTTGAAAAGGAACATGTTTCAGATGATGTTCCAAGATAAAGACCCCATTTTGAGGATTCTTAGGCATACCTGTACAACACCAATGAAACACATCCCTTATTTTTAGGATACATCAGATGGGGGAGCTCTTTTGGGGAGGTTGAATCTCGCGCCGAGGAAGGACTTTGCCAAGTTGGCGGACCAGCTGGAGCCAGGCAGGGGTCCAAATCCCATTTCTTTTGCCATGTCCAATTCGCTTTTGTTGGTGAGTTCCCCTCTGGTCCATCCCAATTGTTTCAGGTTCGAGCCGTTCCCGAGAGAGAATCAAGGCCCAAGAGAATGGGCTGATTTTCTTCGAGCCGAACTTCTAGGCTGCCATGATTTTGTTTGCCTGCTTTGGCTTCACACCACTTTGGGTTGACTTTCTGACGAAGTAACGTGGAAATCGCCAAGTTGCTGGCTACGTCTGTTTGAAACCTTTTGACACAGGTCTTTAGGCCCTTTCATGGGCCACACGTGTGTGGTACCAGCACCGTGGAGGTTTTTTGTCCCAAGCCTTCTGAGGCTCGTGGTGAGCTCTAAGCAAAAGGGTCAATATGTGGGGGTTGATCAAAAGGTCCTGTAAACATCGGATGACCACAAGGGAAAACCGAAATTGAGCACTTTCACCGCACAGGAGCATTTACCCATGGTCATTCCGGGGCCGAACGGAATATTGACCAACCCAGGATTAATACACCCGTCCCATTATTAGGGGTGTTCCCTCCAAGTGGTCTGAATCCCCACTAAAAGGGGACACTCTCTATCAATCAACCAGGGGTTTACTAATCCGGGGTTAACATTGTTGATCAACCCCCGTATTTTGAAGCTCATGGTGATTCGTCCATCGGCTCGCTCGTTTTTGGTTTGCGATTGGCCCAAAGGCAAGTCATGCTTCGGCATGGCGAGGTGGATACACCGGGCACTGGGTAACCACCCCTTAAAACAATGGGGTTCATACAACCACCGAAATTTTACCTCGGGAGTTTCATCCTCCAAATTGGGTCAACCAGTCTTTTAGTAATTTTCGTAGGGGTTGAAGCCCAAAAGGTTGTAACAGTGGCCGTAGATGAATTGCATGGCAGATTCAAAGTGCGGCTCAGGCACCAGCAAGTTTTTTTTTGGGGGGGCTTTCCCTGGGCTGCAACTCGCCAGGCTGGCGAATCAGCAAGCCGATCCTGTGCTGCACGTGCAGGACGTGTCTTCGCGAGTAAGCGCCGGTGAGAACCCCTGCGTTGGTTTCGAGTAAGGTATTCCTTGGTGGTGCCCAGCCATCTCCTTAGTTGTATTTCTTCCTTTTTTGTTTCTTCGGTTGTTAGGTGGTATTTTCCACTAAGTCACTGAACGTTAGCCTGTTAGCAGGATCTGGGAACAGCCCAGATTTCCTTGCACATTCCCTTGGGTCCCAGTACCCAACTTTGCACCCTCAAGAAAGACAACCGGGCCCCTCAACTGTTACAGTCTAATTTTACTACGCCATGTGCTGTCACGGCGCCATGTCCAACCATGCTGATAGAGGCTTGGGTTTGAGTATAATCAAGCCTCGAGCCTCTGATTCAGGGAAGTACCTAGTGCTTCCAGCTACCACTCTCATAGTGAAGGTTTTTCTTTCCATTCAGACTCTAGTTTTGTGCAATGCACGAGTCATTAAAGGTTGTTTCGCCTCAAAACACCTGACCTCATCCACTTGCCAGCATTGGGATATCCCATCGCCCGCGCGCAATTTATATATATATGTATATACATATATATATATATATATACGTATATATGTATCCGTAATCACCTTACCTCATCGACTTACCATTGGGATACCCACAGCACCCACTCGCACGCGAAAATCCATCCGAATCCCGTGGTTTTTTTCTCATCGCAGGACCTGGTGCGCCTGTAAGGAGGACTCCCTGGATGTGCGCTCCAGCAAGTCCCCTTTCGTCCTGGAGGCGACACTTCCCCCCCCGGCCGAGTTTTGGGCCCGAACAACCTCGCGTCTAGCGGGGGCGAGTTGAGCTTATGTTCGTTTCTAAAAAGGCTGGAAGAACTGCCCATGTTCTGCTGGCAAGGCTTGTTTGTTGCAGTTCCTTCACAGATTGGTTGCTTGCACCATTTGTTTTAGTAGTGGTGGTTTGTTTGTTAATTTGGGGGGGAGCATCTCAAGGTATGTTGATACTGCCATGCTCCGAAAGATGACCAACCCCAACTTGGCGTCCTGCGCGGCCAGGTGGGCAGTGATGCGAAGCCATCCGAAAGGCGCGACTTGAAGATTGCACAGGCCCAAAGAAGGCCCCCCCCCCCCCCAAGGGAGATTCCTCAAAAAATGTGTGGGCTTTTGGGGTTCTATGTTAAACTGACGTACCTCTTGGGCCAATTTGAAAGGAGTTTGGGGTGTTGGAAGGGGCCACATGAACTCGTGCGAGTCAAATTCACCCTTGGCGAAGGTGCTTGAGTCCTCTTTTTGTTTGTCACTTCTGGTGAGTGGCAAGTAGGAGGTGTGCTCCTGAACAAGGTGCAGAGCCGTAAGTCTTAAGCCTGCACTTTTCTCCTTGGTGGGGGCGGAAGGTGGATGCATTTGGGGGGTTTAAGACGGCTTACAGTGAGGACTGAGAGGGGGATTAGGTTTGCAACAGCACGTTTTGCGCAGGTTTTGAGAAATGATGCCACCCCATAAGGCAGGATTGCAACGGGGAGCCTGGTCACCTGTGAGGCCGGCCTAGAGACTTCTGGCACTACAGGCGGGCGGAAGGTTGTCAGAATCATGGCAAATCCCCAAGGTTCAAATGAACCCGGGGGCCATTTCCCAAGTGGCCAACCACTTTTTCGGTTGACCATCAAAAGTCGGCTTGAGCTTGGGACATGCGCAAGAGCAGAGCAGAGGGTCACACATGCGGTTTCGGTTGCAGGTGCGGACGGACTTGTCAATCTCTGCCAGTTGGTGGAATTGACATCGCGTCGCTAATTCATGGTTCTTACGCTGTTTCTTCCAGCCCTAGCCCAAGAAAGTGTTGGGAGGGGCCGGAAGGGCAAGTTGGTTTTGCATGCGAAATCGCAAAGACCAAGAGTGTCGTTTTGCCCGTGGCGTTGGGATGCTTGAGACGAGCCCAAGCGCCAAACAAAACCTTGCGAGCTGTCCTGTCCTGTTGGAAAGCTGTGAGCGAGCATCGGACTGAACAGGGCCATCATCAATGATCCCCTTTGGTTAAGAATTAAGTGAGGATTTCAAAGGAGACGACGGTGGGGGTGGCTGCTCGCAAGCACTGGCCAGCGCTGAGCGGCAGTCCATACTTGGAAGGCCAGGCGAAGCCATCAGCGTTGGAATCACCGGCTTGAGGCACCGTGGATTCTCGACAGATTGCAAGCTTCCATTTGGTTAGGAATATTTTTATTTTGTTTCCTCTGTTGGTTTTAAAGTGAATGTATCACTACTGGAATTATTTTATCTTTCCAGGGGACTTTAAGCAAACGGAGGCAAGTGAACCAAAGCCGTGCACACTGAAGAACAGACATGTATGTAGAAGAATATATAGCACGACACATCTTACGTTGGCAGTGACAAATGGCGGTTGAGAATGCTTGCTTTCTCTGCCTAGGTCCCCCAGTAGTGCCCTTTCTCACCCCTTTTGTGGTTGGGAGGGCTCCTACTAAAATAGACTACAGAAAAAAGTTGGTACCCTTAGTCTAACCTCTCTACTGGAGGACCTAGCTGCAGTATTGAAGGAATCAGCCGGAGATCGCAAAGGCGCTGCGGAGTCAATCAGAAAAGCGCGAGGGCAAGTCTGAGTCGAGGTGGTTGCAGCCAGAAACGCCATGCGCCGAAGGCTCCGGGTAAGATTCCAGTTGGTGTAACGAGGTATTCAATTGAATACATGGGTCTTTCCTTTTGGAGTGGGTATCTCCTTTTTGCGGGGTTTGAAAGGAAATCAAGAGGATTGGGGAGCCCTTGCGGTTTGCGCTAGGGAAACAGAGGCGACCACACATATTGCAGTCAGCGACTTGCGACGGACGACCTTCCCAATCTATGCGCTCCGCCCGACCTGGTAACAGCCAATTTTAAGTGGAGTAGCCAAAGGCTCCCTGTCAAAACTGGGAAGGTTAACCGAACCCAACCCCCCAGCCCACCCCCCTATTCGGGTGGGCTGTCAACCCCCCCCTCTCCCCCGCCCGGGTGGGAGATGACCTGAAAGATGGAGATGGCTCGCAGGGTTTTCGCCCCCCATTTTTTTTTGCTTTGCTTCAACGGTGCCGACGTGTTCTTTTGATTGTCACATTTGACCCATGCCTGAACCCCATGCCACTCAAGTTTCCAACGCGCCATTCTAATGGATCCCAAGCGGCCAGCCATCAAACAGGAGCGCAGTTGAACTTTACGGGAAGGCCAGGCCGAAGGCCAACTTGGCTGGTGAAAAACCAATTCCAAACACCTCTGGTTACAAGCCTTGAAAACTAGTGGGTTTTAGATGCAAGACGGGCACTCACAAAATTTGCATCCTCGAACCCCCAGTCGCCGAGTCACACATGGGGCAACTTTTGGGTGTGTCCTTATTTTTTTGGTTTGTTAAACCAAAAGGCTGGTCGCTATTTGGAGGGTTTTCTGGAATCAGTGAAACCCCTTCAAACCTCTGAAACACTAGTTACACCAATGGTTACCTACTTCCCACGCAAATGGGAATCCCCTTTTTGTTGGTTTGAGAAAGGGAAACCAAAGTATGACACACCAAAAAAGGAATGACCTCTGGGTTTCCACCGTATAAACATATATATATATATATATAACCACTCAACAAATCGGGGGGTCGCAACTTCAAGCCCCCTGAAACACCAGGTAAAACCATGGTTACCTACTTACCTCACGAATGGGACTCCCCTTTCTTGGTGAATGTTTTGGAGAGGGAGAACTCCAAGAGGAAACACTTCCTCATTTTGCGGGGTCGAAACCAAGACAAGCCATTGACTTCCATTTGCTGAACGTTTTTTCTTATCCCTTGTTGGTTTTAAAGGGCCTCGATCACTGGACTTGTTTTTTTAACCCATGTTTCGGCTTCCATCTGCTGAACCGACTATGTTCTTCATTTCCCGAGCCCACCGAAAAGACGAGGCACCCCAATTGACGAGGTTTTCGCAGTGCCCTTTCTCGGCCCTTTCTTTTGGGGGGAGGGTTCCCCTATATACTAAAATCGACCGCGGACGGAAACATCGGAGCTCTTGAGTGGAGGACCTTGAGCACGCCAGGTGGTGCTGGAAGAGGCCTGGCGAGCGCTGGTGGCCTGGCACGGGCTGCACTCCATGGCGTTGCCCCGCAAGGCGGCGGAGAAGTTTTCCGGTCGCAGGGGCCCCCCTCAGCCCCCGGCACCCCGGGGGTTTCCGGGCACAACGGGGGCCAAGGTTGCATGGCCATATGGCCCCAGAGCCGGCACCCCGGTGTTTTCGAATGTTTTCTTTTATGTTTATTTTCCGTCTTTTTGGGGAGGGGGGGTTGCCAACTGGAACAACGGCACAGTAAATGGATGGATGTTTGGATGTCTCCAGCAGCAAGGATCAGACATCGCCCTTCCCAGCTTGTCTTTGCTCAGTGCTGGTGATTGCTCGCGGCACCTGGGGTGTCTCAAAATGAAGCGATCCCTCAAAAGATTGATTTTCTTGTTTTGCCGGAACACCACAGGGAGCCCCAGACCCAAGACGAACACGTCACCTTGTGGTGCCATACAGTTCCTTAAAAGGCAAGCACCTTCCTACCCTACCTGGGCCCTACCGACCCGCCCGCACGGCTTCTTGCAGGTCATCGAGGTGGAAGGGCGGACGGAGCTGGAGATGTACCCGCTGCGGCTCCACGTGAGCAAGACAGACAGGGCGCGGGGTGCGGGGCGCGGGGGGTGGCGGGGTTGGCGGGTCGCGGGGTTGGGGTGGAAGGATTCTGATAAAGAGGTTGTCATGCTTTCCATTTCGCACCCCCTAAGAAAGCATGGTTGAGACCATTGTTGGCAGGTATATTCGTAGGGAATCGAAACACTGCAGGGTCTTTGGGTTAAAACTAAAGGGCGCCTTCTAGAGAGCAAAGTCCCAGCCCAAAGAGCTATCGGCCCATTTCAGGGTGGTTTCTGTTGGCCGAACCTGGTGGTTTGGAACCATGGAAGCAGCAGAGTCCTACCCGGGTGTCACGTGAGGCAGGCCGCATCATCCTCATGGAGAGGTTCCTGGAGTGTGGGGCTCGGAATATGCGCCATGGGTTGGTCAGATTTCGAGGGGCAAATGGGAAGGTGCCGTAAGCGGAGTTGGCCGCGTTTGCCCGCGTTTCCGGGCTTTCGGCTTTCGACACACACCGAGCCCATTCCAAACACAAGAAACGAGTCTGGCAGGTGCGTCGCAGCCGAAGGTGAATTCGGGTATGTGTCAGTGGGCCCAATTCAGCCGTGGGTGCCATGCTGAAAAGAAGCATTGGTGAGAGGCTAGGTGATTCGGGCCCAAACACCAGGAACCGGCCACCACCGATTTTTCGAGGTGCGATAGGGAATGAGAAATGGAAAATGATTGCCGTTTGGGGATTCGATTCCTGAAATTGGATAGACGGTTTAGAACTACCTGGAGTCTCCATGACCCTTTAAACATGCATGGGGGCATTACCCTAAATAATGGGGTCATGGACCTATTTTTAAAGGGTCATGGAGACTCTATAGGGATGCAACTCGTTCCCTCTCAATTTCCCACCAGCGATGTGAGAAACTTCTTCTCCGAGGATCAGTCGGGCCGCCTTGGCCAGCGAGGCCAAGCAGGCGCCGTGGCAAAGAAAACCTTGAAATCGACGCCGCGGCTCGTCAAAGGGGTGGTGCCCTTTGTCTCCTTTTTGGAAGAACAGTGGGGGCCCTCTGAAAAAGCAACTGCACCAGAAAAGGGTGCCCACACTGATCCTGTGGCCACTGGGGGTCGAGTGAATGGCGCATTTCCTGGCCATTTTGGGTGATTCACATGCAGGGATGGTGCCATTTGTGTTCACCTCGGCGTGTAGGTAAGCAGGAAAATCACCCTGGTTGACAAGAGCGAACATCCCTGACACATCCCTGACCTACAAGAATGACAAGGGCAGCACAGGCTTGATGAAACAACGCACTGTTGCTGGTTTTTGGGGCAAAGTGGATAGACAAAAAACAGCAACTGGCGATCCAGGCTGTTTTGTTTTGTTCTGTTTTGGGGTGGCGGCAAACGTATGGCCCCTGGCTGGGATTCACCACCTCGTGCCGGCCGAAGACAAAGGGATGCACAAAACGGTCCTATTTGGTGTGTTGTGAATATGAACATATATATTTTACCATATGTATATATATATATATAAATATGGGTTGTCGTTTTGAGGTCCCCATCGGTGGTTTTCAACTGGCACCAACTCCAAAAACCGGCGATCCCATATGTACCCTAAGGACCGTCCTTTGAACAGGGGGTTAGGTGACAGTGGCATTTGCCACAGAAGGGTTGCTCACCATTCTCGAAAATTGAAGAACGTCAGTCAAAGGGGGGCGAATTGCAGGGAACCTTGACTAGTTATAATTAGTCTTGGTGTCAAAGAGAGACAGGGTACACGGCCCATTGTTTTTTTTTGGTGTGTGTGTGTGTGTTTTTTTTCCTTTTTATGGCTGCCGGTTGTTCGCCTTTTGGAGGGTTGGAGGATCCATCCTTGATTTTCCGTTGGCGGGGGACCTTCAGCCTAGACCTATCGAGCAGCTGGCTCAAGCAAGTTGAGACCCATGGGCCAAACAAACACGCCAATGAACCACCAATCCAAGCCACCAATTCGTGGGAAGCTGTTTTTTTTGTTTTTCCCGTATTTGGCCCCAAAAAGGTGAACCTGCTCTTTTCTGGGTCCAAGCAAACAAGCCACGTACCTGAAGCTGTTCTTGTCTGGTCCGCTTTTTCCAACCAGTCCGATTGCCCAATTTGGCGAGGAGGCCTGCGATTTGCACAGTCTCGCGGAAGAGTCCGACGTGGTACGCTGCCGGTCGAAGGGGGAAGGCCTAGCTTGGATTTGAGAGCGGCTTCAACCTGAAACTTTGGGGGATTACCTTGGGGTATCAGCTGCGTCGAACCTTCTCGGTCCGGGTTCAGGGTACTCAGGTGAGTTCGTGTACTTTGCGAGGGCTGGCGGTAGCGGCTCAAGCAACCAGTTTCTTTAGAAAGGAGGCCTGAATGTCGAGCCAGTGGTTCGAAAAGCAACTAGTTGGAGGCTGCGCCGGGGCCACTTTCTACATTGAGTTGGTGACGAGGCAAACAAGAAATGAAGAATCCAAGGGTTGCAGATTCCAGGTTCCATCGTCTCCTCGCTGAGTCTTTGGCCCAGTGCATCCCAGTTACCCATATAGCAAGCAAGCAGCTGTTTGCCTTTTTGCTTAGAAGGTGGTTTGCTGGGCAAAACCAAGAAAATGGATCCGCTGGGTGGTGCAAGATGTGCAAGGGGAGGACTTGAGACTTGCAGGTACTTTGCCACAGGATCAATGAGGACTTCGAATTCGTTGAGGTGGATGAGAGCGGGGACCCCGCCTGAAACAACTGCTGACCTGAGCCTGCAGGGTGAGCTTTAGCTTTGACTCATTCGGACTTGACGTACTTCTTGGCCATTTTGGAGGCGAACTGTGAGCTTGGTTGTGGTTTCTGGCCGACTCGCACGCCCCTCTTTCCTTCGAGAGTTGGACAAGAGTCAAAATCCCGGATGATGTGGTTTTCACGTGCTCAGAGGATGCAGACTCATACAGCACAGGAGCAACGGTTCGATGGGTTTTCCGGCCGCTTTTCTCCGGAAAAAAAACGAGGCAAGACGCTCCATGCGCTGCACTTCTTAGATGGCGACCAGTCCGGACGCCCGGCAACAGCCGCAGAAAGGGAAGTGCGGAGGGTGCCGAAGCTTTGATGCCGCCATAGCCCTCCATGGGCCGGGAGTGAAAGCAACATGATGTATATTGGGGGGCCTCCTGCTGCCTCCAGTTCGTTGTTGGCATGTCCGCCCAGCCAGGCTTTTCCCTCGGCAAGTTTCTGGTTCACAACCCCAGCCCCAAAGACGTCTTTGGGTAGCGCCCAAAATCCCTGTTCACTTGAGGTGGTTTTACTTGGTTTCATGTGAGTATTTGAGAATATCATCGGTAGTCGTCGGTAGTATTTGGGGCACCCTGGGGTTAGCAAAATCTGCCAAAACCCTGAACACCAATGGTGACCACCCAAACTCGATACCCCCCGCTTTAACCTCCAAACACTGAACACTGGCATTCAGCTTCTTTTGGGATATTTTCGGGGATTTAGTCTACTCATGTTTGTGGCTTATAGAACCTCCTTGAATCCAACAGCCAGGGATCTTGGATCTTTCCAAATGGAACCTGAAAAACAAATCGAGGGGTCCTTTGGACGATTTTCCTTGAACATGGACCGAGGCTCTGTTGGAACTTACTGGACTGCAGGGTTAAACCCAGTTCGCCGGTTTTGGGGGGTGTGGCTCGGTTCCAGGGCGCGACGACCGGAAACCGGTCACCCAACTTGGGTTTGGGGCGGGCTTGGTTTTTCCCGTCGGCGTGCGCGGCGTCTGAAGCCTCGTGGGAGAGGTTGCTGCTGCGCTTCAAGGGCGCGCCGCTGGGCCGCAGCACCAGCCGCCCGGAGCCCCGGGGAGGATCGAGCACCAGCCGTCAGATCGAGGGTGTTTGGGTTGCGGTTCGGGGGGGAGGGCGGTGCGTTTGCGGTTCATGCTGTTCTTTTCTCTTTGCTTTTTCTGGGGGGGGGGGGTCAGGTAACCCCTAGTTAGTTTGGATTTGGGTTTGAATTCCTGGATCTTGTGCCCCAATGGCACCTCCAAACCAGGCTCCAAAACAGCAATTGGAGGGGAGCTGACCCAGTGCTTCCAGCAAGCCACTTTTGGGAACCGGGGGGTAGCCCCGTGGTTGCCTGAAGTGGCTTGCCTGGGAGCACGTGATAGTTTGGTGTGTCGCAAAGCGTTTGGCCTTGGGACTTCATTTGGATGAATGCTTCGGCTTCGGGATGGATGGATCCCAACAAGGAGCTTGTTGAGCATCGAAACAAGAGCTCGGGCAATGCCAGGTGCAGGGGACTAAGCTACTGGAGGATATTTTTGGATAGATTGTGACTCAGGTTGCTCTTGACACTTGAGATGTGGGTTCTCCCTTTGCTGGTGAAAGATAGCGCTTCTTTTATGTGGGTTACGGGGATGACCTTCACCCACGGCAACACAATTGTACCATCCCTCACCCAACTCCTGTGTGAGAGAATTCAAGGGTGGCTGCTTTTCGGAGAAGTTCAAAGGAGGAAGCCAACTTTTGGGAGGATATGATCCATTTTCCCGACACGCGGCCGGCTTTCTGAATCGCGAAGTTTCTTGGCATGGCCAAGTCGAAGCGCTTTGAGCTCGCTCGGACGCAGCTGTCCATCGGAAAAACAAATTGGTCGCCTTGTTGCGTATACACAACAATTTGCCTGGGAGAAAGGCGAATCAGGCTTTTTCCCCGGTGCTGCGGTTCCATGGGGCGATTTTTGGGCCCATAGAATCCTTCGCATCGTCCCAGTTGGGCCGGGAGAAGCCATATGGTGTCAGATGTTTGATGTGATTCATACATCTTGGTTTCAGAGCGGCCTGTATTTCTCCCTGACGAGAATGATTTGTGCCAGCCAGCCTTTCACGTTCCCCGCTGCAGCCCTTCGTTAGTTTGTAGATGATTTGCATGGTCTTAAACCACATCTCCAGTACTGTACTTCACCAAAGCTCAAAGAACAAGACATACTGTGAATGGAAGAAATCCTGCATCACCTGAAAACCGCAGAATGATGATTCCCCTGTGCATACGTGGTGCAAAATGGATTTCGGCCATCCACAGAATTGAGCCACACAACCGGGGGAGCTTTCGTGGGCTCCGTGAGGCCTTGTGAGTACAAAGAACCACGGCCATGTCGGGTTGCAGAATCTCGGCCGGAGGCTCAGCGGATCAAAGACCATCGGGATGTAAAAAAACAGGTACCGAGCGAGGTCTAAGTTCCATTGGTGCATAGGCCTTGAGTACTGATGGCTGGCCCTTGCCAGAAATGTTCAGATAGGGACTGCAAACGCTTGGCGCTCTGTAGATGTCAAGCTCCCTGCCAACGGACCCAAGTCTTCTCGGTAGCGACCTGGATCTCGGCTAGGAGAGCAAGAGAGCGAGTCCGAGAGCATGCACCGCATGGACTGGCAAGCTTGCCCGAGAACACCTGAGCCTATTTCTTGTGAAGGTCTGGTGCTGGCTGATTTGATTCAGGCTGGCAGCTAGTCACTCAGAAAGTACCTAGCGAGCAACAGCAATGCAGAGGCACCAGCGACGCTAAGGCAATACCTGCTACATGAATGCTGCGATACAGTGCTGGGCGCTCGAGCGGCACAGTGAGCTTCGATGCAGAGACCCCAAGGCCCTTGAGGGCTGCGGCCAGGTTTTTTGGCGGTCCTGTTTTGAGGGCACCCATTTTGGGGTTGGTTTCGGATAGCTTCACTTTCCGGCGCAGCTCCCTTGTTTCATCGCTGATCTCGGCTCATCTGGACGAAAGCTGGAGTTCTGAAGTAGAATTTAAGCAGATGAATCCAGATGTCAATGGGTTGACGACCTCAACAACGCCAGCCAAAGCAGCCCTTGTGCTTGAAAGGTGCATGCTGGAACAAACCTCCTGCAATCCGAACAGAAGACGCATCTTTCACTGACGTTTGCGGATCCTGTCCTAAAATCTGAAACAGACCCCGCAAAACGAGGTTGCAAAGGGGTCTGAGTTGAGATATTTATATACCCATTTAGATATGTCAACAAACTGGACGGCTTTCGCATGCATTTCACCTTTCCCTTGTTTTACCCCCAGGTCTTCCCTTACTTTACCTTGGTTTCAGTTCCGTGTTTTGTTTGGTTGGACGACATGTGAGAAAAACCACATGGCCAATGGGGCCATGGGGTGCCCGCCTGGTTGCGCTGCTCCTTTCGCTGCTGGGGCTCCTTCCGGTGCTTCGTCGCGCGCGCCAATTTGGCTTCGGTTCGCATCAAGCAGAGGGGAGGCGGGGCCGGGGGGAGGGGGGGCACAGTGGGTGCCGCAGTTATGGCTCTGGAACGGTGCACCCAGTTGTTTCAGGTGCCTTGTAATTGGTGGTTTGGAGCCAGGTGGTTTGGTGGTCGGCTGATTTGCAATGCACAACCCTTGTATTGTTCAAGCACCAACTCACGGGCCAGGGCGTCGGCTTCCCAAGGTCGCCCAACGCGAGGGCCTTTTTTGGAGAAAGGACGCTTCCCCGAGAAATGAGACCGGAGTGCGTCTTCAGAACGGTGAGGACACCCTTGACTGGTGGTTAGCATTGGGTTTTTGTTTCAATTCCGGTTCTTGAGGGTGAGTTTTGGGAACCACCTTGGCTCTGAACCGGGGTAGACTCAGGATACATGTTACATTTTACCAGTGGCTCAAAGTGAGGCAAATAAAATACAGATTCTATAACTGGGCCCAACTCTAATCATGTTAACTTTCTGTGATTCCCTTGGATGGCGCCATGGGACACTTCACTCGGGGCAAAAAAACAGCTGAGAACAACCTTGAGCTTGAGGTGAGCGTTCCAGCTACAGGGCAAAGACCAGCCTGGGGAATTCACCAATTGGACGTGTTTTTTTCTTTAACAATCAACAATAAGACAATCAAGGACTGCTTGGAAGCCAGAACCCATTAGCCACATCTTGGGATCCAGCCCTGGATAAATATGAGGGCCCACTCCGAAAGAAGGCCCCTAAGAAGGGATTTTCCTACATGCAACACACGTGAGACACTTGTCTCAAGCACTTTTTTGGGGGGTGGTCAGCCAAGTGGTTCATCCAACCAGGCTTCAGCTTGCTTGGATGAGGTCAAGCGCCAGCTCCGCCTTGGACGACCGCGCATCCGCAAGCGCTCAGTCTGCTGCAACCGCAAGCCGCCCTGGGTCGAGCACCTTGCGTGTGGCGAGCTCCGGCACAACTTCAAGCACAAGTACCTCAAGTGCGTCCACCACCCCAAGCACTTACGGAGCCTCCACCCCAAGCACTTCCAGTGCTTCCCCCCCCTCACCGTCCGGCCCGTCTCCGCCTCTTCCGGCGCTTCCCGCGGTGGCGCTGATGGTCTGCGGCCAGGCGCGGAGCTTCCGGGCGGAGCGGTCCCTCAACGACTTCGTGGTGAGGCCGTGGCAGGCGCGGGCCGAAAGCTTGGAGCATAGGTGTGCTTTTTGGTTGTTTTGGTTTGTTTAAAGGGCGATTCCTGGTTTACCTGGTGGTTCAATCAACTACCAGGGAAATCCATCTACGAAAAAATCAGCTTCCCTCTAGAGAGGTTTGGTGGTTTTTGGTGGGGTTCTCATTTACGCATCAGCCGCCAGGGGCCGACCCAAACCACCAAGGGGTTACCTGAACAATGGCGGGTTTTCCTGGTTTCCCTCTCGCAACCAAAAGGGGGTCCCCCAAAAAAGAGGCACCCAGTTCTTGGTACAACCTTTTGGCTCCTTCTTGGAGCCAGAACCCAAGGCGAGCTCGGGAGTCATTGAGCTCCATTTCCTATTGGGTTTTGGACTGTGCACACAAATTCAGATTGACAAATGGGTCTGAACTTCAATTAGGGACCCTGTGGACTTTTCGGGGATCCATGTCCACCACTTTGGAGAATGGGGTTCCCAAAAAGAAACTCATAGCCCTCACTTGGAGCGATTCTCATGGCTCAGCAGATCAGGAGGTGCAGCACTGGCACCTGCACGTCTTCGGGTGCTTCGACAAAGTGCCGAGGTGGGATCGGACGGGCTGCGGAACAGCTCGGGGATCTCAATAGGAATGTGCATGTTTTTGTTGTTTTTTTGGTGTGGGGGGGGATCACCTGCAAAATAGACGGGTTTCCTTTTGATGTTCCTGTAAGACCACCCCACATGGCAAATTGAACAAAAACACACCCATATGTTTGTTTTTTGTTGTTGTTTTTTTGGGGGGGATCCTCGATTGTTTTGGACTGCTTTTAAGGGAAGTCCAACAGAAACCGACCAGATTGAGGCTTCCCCCCGTTTTGTGTGTGTGTGTGTGTGCGTCTTCAGAGGTACCTACTGTTCCCATGTGGGAAGGTGGTTTTTGTTGGTCACCGCTCACGGAGATTTCGTCAGGGGACTTGCCTGGGTCTGGGCTTGCGCTGTAGCCCAACAAAAGAAGGGCAGTCGGAGCTCGAAACGATCCTTCCAGAAAGTTTCTTGCCGAATCCTTCCAAGAACCCCTACAAAGGTTCTGAGCGCCCTGTTTGCGGGGAAGGGTTTCCTCCCCACAAGACATGGTGCTGCCCTCTCCAATCCGCCCAATGCTCGGATGACACGAACCAGGGATGCCACCTGTCGAGCACACGAGAACCGGGGAACGGATCAACAAACCTCACGGGTTTCTAAATGGGTATGGGGCTTTTTTGGGGGGGAACCGCCAAAATGTTGGGGCTCTTTTTTGTATGGTTTCCCTTTGGAACCACCAAAAAGGGGGGGGTGCCAACTGGGCCAACTCCAGCACCCAGATGGGTTCCCCGCCAAAATTTGGTGCTTCTCTTGCTTGGTTTCCCAGTAGTGCCCTTTTGCCCTTTGTTGCGGGAGGGTTCCCCTAAAATAGACAAAACCGAACAAACAAATCGGGTACCAACTGATTCTAAGCTCTCAAATCTGGACCTAAAAAGGAGAAAAAGTTGGTACCAACTGATTCTAAGCTCTCAAATCTGGACCTAAAAAGGAGAAACAGTTGGTACCAACTGATTCTAAGCTCTCAAATCTGGACCTAAAAAGGAGAAAAAATCGGGTACCAACTGATTCTAAGCTCTCAAATCTGGACCTAAAAACGAGATCCCACCATCCCATGGTTCCTTTGGGGTTTGGCGTTAGGTCCAAGCTTCGGTTCACCGCGGCCTGGGCCTATCGCGCCAGCACGCAGCTGGAGAGGCTGGGCCTCTGCGCCCAGAGGAGCCGCCGCCCGCCGGGCCCCGCGGGAAAGCGTTGCGTCTCCGCCCGGAGAAAGAAATCGACGGTAAGAATTTGGGGAGGCGGATGTCTCATTTCTTGGCTATTTGGACTTGCCATTTTGGACATGTTAGACTTCTTCATGGCTGTTTTGGATCTGTTGGACTTCCCTGTTGGTTGAAACAGGTCGGAATTTCAACTGGGCAAACAAGAAGTGAACAACTTCCTGCAGGGGCGTCTCGCTTGTAACCAAAATGTTGGATAGGTGTTGATTCTTACTCATGGTTTGCTTTTCTTGGTGGCTCCCAGCCATCCCCTTAGCCTTTTAGCTTCTTTGTTTAGTGGCAGTTTCCATTTAACCCACAAGTCAAACTTGTAGCGGCGCCCGGAAAAGGGTTTCCCTTTGACCCAGCCAGGTGCTCGGCTTGTGCCAGGGTCCGGGCGCCGGATGTCCTCTCCGTTCCAGGGCTCAATGAAACAAAAAAACAACAACCAAAAAACAGAAGCAACCTCTTACATCACCAAACAACCTCAATGTGTTTTCTTCAACAAACAACCTCAACTGAACAAGAACACAACCACAGCGTACGCCATATACTGAACGTGACTGTCTTGATCTAACAAACACCATATGCCGTATAGATCAAACGTGCCTGTTTGCTTGGTTGTTTGTTTGTTCAAAAAGTCACGTTAAGTATTTGGCATATGGTGTGGTTGTGTTCTTTTTCAATTGAGGTTGTTTGTTGAAGAAAACACATTGAGGCTGTTTGTTCTTTTCCGTCTCTCGCCCGAAGCTTCGATCCAGGATCCTTGCCTTCGGCGCCGGAGGTGCCGCGGGTGTCTTGAATGCAATGGGCACAGTGCTTCCAGGCGCCATAGGGAATGACTTTACTCTTCGAGTTTCTTTCCTCTAGGTTTTACTCAGGGCTCCTTAAAAGATACATGTTGCAACCGTTTGAAACATGTGGCTTTTTCAACACCAAAATAAAGGAAAACCACCATTTACAAGGCAATGTTCCGGTGTATACTGTAAGGATCCCTGTTACTCTGCATGGTTTCCAACTTGGGAACCTACTATACTGGCAACCTTGCTTCAGCAGGGAATGAGAAATGGAATGACCCTTAGAAAAACCATCTATCGGAGTTGGCTTCTTTTCTTCCGGAATCCCCAAAAAGCAGTTCATTCAACCAACACCCGGACGCAGAACCTACTATAGCGGCGAAAACGCCTGGAAGCGCTGGGTTATATGTTTCAACGTCTTGGCCAAGAGATGTTTCCATGAGCAAAGGCTTCAGCTTGGTGCCTACTTGTGCCACCAAGCCGTTTTCTCGGCTTCTCTTACATCAACAGGACGGGATTCGCAGATCGGATCGATGGATCGAAGGTGTGGAGTACCGCTGGTTCGTGCGGTGGCGCCCCGACTTCGTGGCCTTCAAAAGGGTGCTGCACCCCTCGAAGCTGAGCCAGGACTGCATCGCCTGCCGCTTTCGGCAGGCAGCTTGGGTTCATCGGGTTTTGGCGGGTTTCAAAACGAAGACGTCGGCGGATCGGCGGCAAATCGGGAGCCATGAAGCGCGAGGCGGCTGCGTTGGTTTTGGGTTTGGGGGCTCTCTTGGGTGGCTGGTCTTGTTTTGAGGGATTGCGCCCCCCAAAGTGGCGCAAGGGGTTTCCTTTTGAAGCCACAACAAAAAGAATCAATTTCCCATTTTGAAGCCGCAAAAACAGCGGTACCTTCAAGAAGGAGACACACCCAGCAAACGGGGAAAGACCCCAGACTGAGCTTGCGGAGTGCGGTTCTCTGGCTCTCCCCCTTTCAGGTCATTACCTCAAACGGGTGATTCCTTACTGGGCAAGGTACAAGGGAGCCAACCGATTTTGCGGGTCCCCCCTTTTGGAGACAAAGTCATAGTATGGATTTGTGTTATTGTGGAGGACTACACTTTTGAAAGGTAGCCTTAAAGGGAAGCCGATGCGAATAGTTAGCACAATTCTGAAGCTCCACTATGTTAATTAATGCACACCCTTTTGCAATTGGGAACCCGTGTCGGGTGCTGCACATCCTTTTTTTGTTGGCGGGGGTTTAAGCATTACGCTCTGAACAGCAGCACCAACACATCAGGTGTCCTTTTTAGGTTAGTTGGTTAGAAATAGATGGCACTGGTTTAGATTTGGATTCTTCCCCATTTGCCAACCATCAATATTTCCAAAGAATTGCTCGGTGTTTGCCTTTTTGGTGGGCACCAGGTTCCATAATGAAACCGGTGGCAAGCACACCAAACCCTGGCAGGTGGGGGGCATGAAGCAGGCTGGGCGACGGGAAGTGGGCAGGAGATGGGCGCCCCGCTTTGGGGGGGGGGCAGTTTTTGGCGGGTCAGCTGATTGCATGGGAGTGCGCATTCTGGAATCGTGAGCAATGGCTAGAACATAGGGCCCTTGCGAAAGCCATGAGCAACACCTGCGCACTGAGTCAGAATGCCAACTTGAATCGATCAGAATCCAAAGGAGTCCCAAATCGGCTTCAAAACAAAACCGCCGTCCTTTCTTTTGGTTTCCCTGAAGCCGGATTCCTTTCCAACGTGAGTGTTGATTTCACGCACTCCCAGCGCCTCCTCGACGATGGCCGTGCCCAAAATTATGACATCAAGGCCATGTGAGCCACAACAAAACCCGGGTAGAGGAAGGTTAGCAAGGGAGAATCCCAAGCATAAATGAGTGCAGCCGCCTTGTAAATTCTTTACATGGTTCTGGGTAGACCATGTTAAATACCAGGTTTTGACTGCGACTCATGTCTAACTCTTCCACTGTCTCATTGCGTGCTCGTTGGCCTACCCCACCTTTTCCCGACTGAAAGTGCCGGACAAGGGTCTTACGGTTGGTGGTAGCGTCAAACTGCAACCCATCATTGAGAATGATGCCTTGGACAAACCCACATTTCTCTGCTGCCCCTCTCGACCTCCTTGAAGACACCATCAACTTATCTAAGTTTAAGGGCAATGCTAGATGAAGACGGGGGGGGTGCAAGAAAACGAAGACACTGGTTGTTACAGTCACAGCTCACATGACGAGAAAAACCGTGTGAAATTTGCAGACGGAATCGACAGTTCTGACGGCAAGCAACGCCAATTGCTGCGGCGCCACGTTTGACAGTTTGTGATGGAACACTCTCAGACTCAGCGCTGTAGCGGATCAGGGACTCCCAGTCCCAGTCTCCTCATTCCCAACAATCACTGGTGCCAATCGCCTGGCGCGTGGGAACTAGGAGCAGGACACCCGATAACCCATCCAAAATCCCTGACTGGCTGCAGCCAGATTGGGAGTGCCTGCCGCCCATGCCAGGGACGGCTGTAGCTATCAGCATTACGGACTCCCACTCTGAGCACACCGATTTCCCAGGAACAAGGAGCCACCTTACCGCCGCGCAACCAGCATTCCTGACTGGCTTCAGCCACACTGGGATTGCATGACCCCAGCAGCAAGCCTTCAGGCAAGATGGAGCGCCATGAAGACGTCGGAGCGCAATGCCACGGAGGGCGCACGGTGTGACAGCCTGACCAACGACACATCAGAGGTTTGCTTCTGCGGAAGCTGACCCATGCTGGCTGCGCCCCACGTGCAAGTTGTTACAGTCAAATGTTTTACTTGCACTGCGGGGCCAATATTTTGAATTAAGCTTCCAGCTGGTCTGGCGCAGGCTGGATCCTGGCAGCTGCGCGTGAAGGAATGCACCACGAACAATCGCCGCCAAAGGGAGATTCTTGCCCTGGTATCGCTTGACAGAGACGAGTCCAAGAATGGCGCTTCTGGCGTGTTCGTCAGATCTGCAGACATTTATCACAGCGGGAACAGCTGTTTGACCTCTTGGACAGCAGCGCGTCGGTGATTCTGCGATTTTGCCAAGATCAACCTTTTCCAAGTCAACGGTTTTTTTCCGGTTACTGTGGCTTGCGTCAGCTTGCGCCAGAGTGGAGGACAAGAGCTGCTCGCCATGCAGGGCGTGTCTCCTTCAGAGGAAACGTGTCTTCAGCGCACACACACACACACAACAGCAGTCCACCGACCTCGGTGAACATGCGCCCCTTGGCGCGCTCGTTGCTTTGCTGCGTTTGCTGCCTTTCTGGTTTGTTACTTATAGCTGTGTATGACATGACCCTACTCGACGTTGCATACAGCGCTGCCGAGGTTTGCTGCCAAATCCCAGCTGCCATTTTGGCGGCCTACGTTACTGCAACTGATCCTGAGCAGAAGGAGAACCAAGCCGCCACCCAGATGTTGACCTATCGGCGATCTGGCAAAAAAGCCGGGCGACGCCCAACGAGCCAACGTCGGCGATTGCAGCCAGAGACCGTGACCAGAGATCAAAAGGCGCGGCAAACATCAGAATAGTCGATTGCATCAGCAGATTTGATGCTCTTTATCATGTGAGGTGTCACTGAAAACAACTGCTGTCTTCGTTTGCTGGCGCCCCCCGTCTTCATCTAGGGGCTTTGAAGAGCATTGCCCATAACTGAGATCACGCGTGCGCAACAACTGTAACTGACAAGGTCAGCCGCGAATTCACGTTTTGTGGTCTGTCGCGTTTGCTTCTCTGCCTCCTTTGCGTTCTTCTGTTTGTCATGGAAGGTTTTGACCTGGTCGTGGTGCTTCATCTTCTCCACGCACAACTTGGCCAATCTGAAACGTCATCAATCATGCTGTTACCGCGTGTCTGTCACCTCCACTCCTACCACGCGCCAGCGCAAGCGGAAGTCACTGCTTCTTCATTGCCTGTTGCGTGGTCTTGCGTATCATCATGATCCTCACCATGACCGTCCTTGTCTTTGTCCTGACTTTTCTGTTTATCCCCCGTGTCCTCATCATCTGACTCGGCGCTGTCATCAGGGTCTGACGAGCAATCCTCTGAAATTAGAAAGTGCCACATCACCGCCGATGTTCAGTCCACCAACAGCCTTGAGCACTGCGTGGCGTCGCAATTGCTTCAAAAACGATGACACGGCTTGAATGACACATGATCATATCAGTATTTCGAAGTAAAACTGAAAGCCCAGGATCAAAACCAGACCACGATAAGCGACCTCGGGCGCGGCGGTACCCCAAAAGCTTCCCTAAACAATTCCTGTAGGCTTCAACCCTCAACCCTCAGCCCTAAATCCAAAAGTTCCAAGCTTCACCCTTTTGAAATGAACAATTGTATGGGCTCTTTGCCCAGCTTGGCTCTTGGATGGTTTGGGGAAGCTTTCAGGGAGGTGGAGGGTTCCAAACAGGTTCCGCGGTTGTGGATACCACCAGGCTTTATTTTGTGGTTGCACACTTTAGCAGGTTTTTGGTACTACTTTTCTGATTACCAGTTTGTTTGCCACTTTTTCTTGGGGTTAGCCATCTTTCCTTCAACCGGGACATTCTGGTGGATTCCATGTGGACAGGAGGGCACAAGCTCCTCTTGCATTAAGCGGCACATGGTGTTGTTGTGCAGGTGGCTATGAACGAGGAATACCTTTCAAGTGGTTGGTGGACGTAGGGACGCCCTAAAAGTTGTAAGGAAGGGAAGAAGAAAAACCTCCAGTTGATTGTATCTAATCATGGTTTTGGGGTTCAATATGGTTGCTTGCAATATTTCGGGCAGCCACGGCTCATCATGTCCAGAGGGTCCTTTTCTGGACTTTCAGGTGACGAAGGGCATGCTCTCCTGGGATCCCCCGAACTGCCTGCTGCGCCGCGAATCAAGCATCCCCTGCGGGGACTGCGATGACCAGGTCTTCATGGTGCCACAAAAGTTCGCGCAGGACGCCGTGCGCTCGTTGATTGCAAGCGCGTTATTTTTTGCTCAAACCTTGCCTACTTGACATAAATTCAGGCCCCCCCCCCCTTTTGGGATCTCATGTTGTCCAACACTCTCTCCGCTTACACTTTTCCCAAAACACAGATGGGCCCTCTGCATTGGACCCCACGAAATTGTGTAAATCTCTTGCATGAGTTCCCCGAGTGCACCATCTAGAAAATGTTCCCTTTCCATTTTTGCGGTCAAGCATCTCAAGCGGGTTGTCAACCAGGGCATACTTGTTTGTTGGATCCTGGTGTGATCTGACCAAAGTGAAGGGCAGGGTTCATTGCCGCCCAGTTTGGTTTTATTCTTACCAATAGTTTTTCGTGTAGTCCCCCACCCTTTCCAGTTTTCTTTGACTTCTCCAGCTTTTCTGTCGGTCTGCTTCTTCCCGAAGGCAGCCCTGGTTGACCTCACCAACCGCTCCAAGAGTGCGGCCTACGTCTTCTTCGTGCACAAGCGCCGGGGGGAGAATGGGCTTACCATGGCCTGGGAGAACAACGTGAGAGTTCACCGCATCTGCCCGCTGGAGGTAGAAGGGACTTTGGACAAGTATGCGCCTGGGCTTTGAAAAGGGAGCATGACGACTAATCACATGTCCCTTTCCAGCCGCTTTGGCGCACTCCGCTGCGCCTCTTGGGGTAAAACTGATGTTACTGGAGCTTTTAAACAGTTTTTATCAAGGGTGAATCAAGCGAATGGAATCGAATGGAGCAATGGCAACTTTCAGTCTGGACCATAGTTCCTAGGATTTGCCCGCGACGTCACACGTTGGGTTCCTTTGAGCTCCGTCCGCGATTTTTGGGTCTGGAGACAGATCTGTGTCCCAAAAGTGCCAAAAAGCTCTGGGAAGGAGTTGCGACTTGCATGATTGGTTTCCTTCTACTTCACTCCAGAAAGACGGAATTGGGGTGTCTGTTTTGGAGGCCGCCCTTTTCACCTTGAATGGTTAAACGGTTTTACCTTTAAAGGGAAGCAAACGGGGGAAAGATCAGGATGTTTGGGGTCCCCTAATTTTGACACAACCCATTTTCCAAGTTTAGGATCCAAGCTCCGCATTGCCGCATGCTTTAGGTGACGAAGTGGCGGAAGTGGACGATGCCGTCCAAGTACTTCAACCAGACTGTGGGAGTTGCTGTGCTCCATCGAGCTTTTGTTTAGAGACAAATACGTCACTTTTATACAAACCAAACCATAAGTTGATTTGTACAACCAGCTTTTGTTTATTCAGAAAATCAAACCAACCAACCAAGTTCATCACATAACAACCGTGAGTTTGACTCTGTGTTGAACAAGAACAGAGTTGATTTCTGTGCCTGAACAAGCTAGCTTCCCGAAACGTGCCATGGTTGAAACTTGAAACGCACGCGGCCACATTGACCCTTCAAACATTGGACCTCAATTCACCATAGGTTGGGGCACCAGATTGACGCTGGGGGGCGTATCCGACCTAGGCGGACCCTGGCCAGCCCGCGCTGATCCGGCCCTGCAGCTGCTGCTGCAAAACCGCGCCCTTGCGGACCTGCTCCACCCCCCGCTGCGACTCGGTCGACGCCGTCGCGCGCGAGCACGGCGGCCTGTGCGTGCCCTGAGTCGAGCTGTGGGGAGCAATCGCGCGCCGGGGGTGCGAGACATCGGCGACGTCGGGCGCGCAGGCCTCGAAGGGCGCGAGGGTTTGAGGAGTCGAAGTGCTGCGCCCAGGGCCGTGCGTCTTTCCTGGCGGTGCCAGGGGAAGCTGGGAGCTTTACGCCCGGGGGTTCCCTGCGTTGCGCACACCTCCAATGCAGGCGGAAGAATTCAGCCTGCCCCACGGTTTCAGCCCGATGCCATGAAGCGAAGGCGACCCCGCGGAAGCCGCGGCGTCGTGGATCCAGTTCGGCTTAGCTTAGCTCAGCTCCGAGCTTCGGAGACCAGATGCGGCCTGACGCCCTGACGCCAAAGCGCCAAGGTGGCTTTGCACCTGGGTGCTGCTTGCCCGATTTGTAGATGCGCTTTGGATCCTATTGATGCTTGAAAGCGAAACGGCGCCAGAGTGAGACACGAGAGAACCAAGTCCTTGCAGAGTTCCCCCCGAGGTCTTGTTCACGCGCCCTTCCTGCCGGAGTACTTCAAATCGGAGTGCCCCAAGCTAGCCAGAAGGGTTGCGTAAGTGCCCAGGTCATGCCGGAAGCAAGTCCCAGGGGTGGCGATGTGACAGAAAAAAACCTCTCCACAGCCTCTAGCTCTAGAAGGGCCGCGAGAAGCACATTTGGCCAGGTACCTTCTGGATTTGAATCCCAACACCAAGTTTGGCATGGCCAGACGCTCGGAGGGAGTACTCACTCTTAGCTGGCCGTGGTTGCTCTTTCCGCCTTAACATGACCAAACCCCAGAAGAGTAAATTGGTTTGGCCTGGCTTTATCTGGGGGTGTCTTTTCTTTAGCCACCTGTTTGGTTGTTCTTCTTTCTTCGGGAAAATAAAAAGGAATACCACCATTTTGGGGAGTCCAACAGTAAGGAGGAGGGCGGAGGTATTTCTTGTTGGGGAGGTTGGAGGGAGGTTGTGGGGAAGGCAGGGGCGGAGGTATAGGTCGGGGCTGCATGGGCGTGAGTTTGTTTCTTGACCGCAGGGATCGCAGAACTTCAAGACACCCTTGGATACGGGAAGGACACGTACTCAGATTCCAAACAGTTACACCGCATGGTTCAGTCAAGAGGATTTGGCATGAAATCCGCCAAACAGCGATCCTGAACACAGTCCATCCATTGTGTTTTTTTGTTTTGTTTTGTTTTTCTTTCAAAGAGTGTCGTTCGGCATCTCAAGGTCTCACATGCTGAACTCGCTTGAAGTCAGGTTATCTTCTAAGATGGGTGAAATTCACGTCTTAGGCGTCAACTCATTTTTCGATCAAGCATTGAAAACAACCCCTCTGGTCCATCAACCCAAGCCCGGTGTCTCCTGATTAAACCATATGCTATACTTTTGGGGTGGACAAGGAAACATCATCGAACCAGACTTCGTGCCAAACGTATCAAACAAAAGCTTTTCACATCGTTTTTCTTGCTGGTGCTCAGTAGGGAATAACCTTCTGGTGTTGGGAATGAACCGATTGGGGGTTGCCTTGAAAGGAAACCACCAGCAAGGGATGGTGTTTTAGTCGGGGTCATTCCATGTTTCATTCCTTGCCCAGCCAGTAATTTGGGGGACAGACCTGCCGGCCACAACCCGAAGAATCAATCCGGCTCAAGTTTTTCCCTAGGGGTTACTAGACTATGTGGTGAAGTCAAAGAAAAGCTTTGCGTCCCGCCATTTTTCTTGGGTTATTTATGTTGCAGGCGAATCATGGAATGCCATAGTTCCTGAACGGTGGCGCGCACCGGCTTTTTCCAACACCCCTCCACCGTAGGCTGGAGGGGTCCCGTCCACATGGTTGTTGTTGGGAAACATTTCACATTTTTGCTTATTGTGGTTTAGTGGTTGAAATCCCCACTGAACTGCAAAAACATGTTTTTTTTGTTCTCCCCTTCCAACGTGATCCAAGTCCATTTTCCTCTGCGCCCAACCGGGGTTTTCGGGGGGGGTTTTGGGGTTTCGGGCCAAGGGGAGGGCTGTACGTAGGGTTTTCCCTCCCTTTTTTTCTGCGGCCAACTAAGGGGGTTTTCGGGACGTAGGGTGCTTTTTTTTGGGCCCCCTCCATTTTGTTCTGCGCCCAGCCGGATTTTTATTTTTTTTGCGGGGGGGGGGGGGGAGGGTTGAGACTCAGTTGTTCAGTGGCACCCTTTTTCCCCTTTTTTTTTGGTGGCTCCCTTTCCTTCCAGGGTCACAGAACAACGGAGGGGAGGTCCAAGGGGTTTTGGCTCGGCATCGCGCGTCGCGCGCGGCGTCGCGCGTCGCGAGGGGGGGAAGCTGGCGGTGGCCTTTGCAGAGCTGGTGGAGGAGATCCGCCAAGCGCGGCACGCAGGACCGACGAAGCCGGAGAGAGACCGACGGATTTGGGACGTGGTGTGTGCGCGCACAGGTCCGGTCGGAGGGTTTTCTAACACATATATATATATATATATTGGTTGTTCTTGTTGTTTTTTGGGTTTCGGAGCGGGTTTGGGTGGATTGTAAAATATGTGTGTATATATATATATATGTTCCAGGCCGTGGACCCCCCCCCCCCCCCCTGTGGGGGTGGGGTGGGTGGGTGGTGGGGTGGTGGTGGGGTGGTGGGGTGGTGGGGTGGTGGTTGGGTGGTTGGGTGGTTGGGCCAACCCCCCCCCCCCTGTGGGGGGTGGGGTGGGTGGTGGGGTGGTGGGGTGGTGGGGTGGTGGGGTGGTGGGGTGGTGGGGTGGTGGGGTGGTGGGGTGGTTGGGTGGTTGGGTGGTTGGGTGGTTGGGTGGTTGGGTGGTTGGGTGGTTGGGTGGTTGGGTGGTTGGGGTGTGGTTCGGAGTGGTTTGGGCTTGGTGGGTTGGTTTAGGGTTGGTTCAGGGTTGGTTCAGGGTTGGTTTGCGGTGGGTTTCGGGTGGGTTTGGGTTTTGGTTGATTTAGGCTTAGGGTTGGGGTTAAGGAGGGGTTGCAGGGTGGTTTGGTTTAGGGTAGGATGTTGCGAGAGGTGCGGGGGTGTTGGTTCACGGGGTAAAAGGGGGTCTGGGACCGAAGCTGCAGGGCTCGCACGGTACTGGACAGCATCCCCAGCATTGCCAGCATCATCCCCAAGATGCGGATGATGCGGGGGAGTGGGGGGACCATACCATTGGGGGGGGGGGGGGGTACGTGGCCGAGGGACTGGTACATATATATATATATATATATTTGTATTCGGAGATAGAATGAGACATGAACATATATGCTTTCCCCCCTTGTTTTGAGGCCACCGGCCTAGCCAGTCTTGGCAAAGAGGGAACCAGCACGACGCTGCTTGTGGGGCCCACTGATTTTCCCATCCCAAGCTTCGCTCATTTCGCAGCATTCTAAGGTTTGATTCCGCGTTCTCTTCACCCATCGTTCTCTTTAGAAACCACCTATTTTCCAGGATGTTGCCCATTTTTTGAAGAGAAGGATCCCTGAAGAGAATGGGGAGGGTACAGCTAAAAACATCGCAAGCAACCTGGCAAATTTTGCTTCTAAACGAGGGCACCACGGTTTCACCGAGGGAGGCCTTAACCAAGGAACGACCTGGGGAATCTTTTTGCCTCACAACAGATCGACCCGACTAGAAACGGACCCGTCACAACCGACACGCCCATAGTTTCCCAGATCCCTAGTTTAAAGGGAAAGCAACGGAAAGCCACATTTGTTGGGCTTCTCACACAGAAGCTCACACTAAATGGTATCTGTGTTTGACAAAAGGCGGGCCGCGCATTGTCAAACGCAACCAGCACGCCCGATTTCCGTTGACTTCCAGGTGTGTAGCGTTGCGTCTTGGTCTGTGGGGATGTAGCAAAACGTGGATTTTTACGAGTGGCGTTGAGCTTTGGACACCTTCTCTATCAAAGACCTTCTTCAGTCAAGGCGTGTAGTCTTGTTCCAACTGTGCCTGGCTTAAGGCCAGCGGAAAGGCCTGCACCCTGTTCGGGCTGGCTATGTGTGGTTTCAGGGGACCCTAAGAATGGGTGGGTTCCCCTCCAAGGCCCCATAAACCGAAAATTCTGGCTATGTCTTGTTTTAGGGGACCCTAAGACCTAAGAATGTTTATTTGTTCCTCCTGGTTTCCCTTGAATGCGTTTAAAAGGGCACCCTCCAAAAACGAGAGGCACACCCTTATGACCCGCCCGAACTCGAACTGGGGGGGTGCCATGGACACTAAGAGTCAATTTTGCAGCCTGGAACCCTAGAAGCCAATACCCTAAATGAAGAAGGTTGCAAACTCGACCCAAAGTGTCCATCATACCCCTGCAAAAAAATGAAAAAAGAACACAGGAAAAACACCTATTCCCAGTAGTGAAATCGATTCCCAACATAAAACCAACATAAAACCAACGGGGGGAAGCTAAGCGTTCAGCCGGCTCGGCGGCTCGGCCAGGCTATTGGGTGGTGGCCCCCCGGGACTTCAAGAGGATCTTCTCGGACTTCAAGCCCCAGTTCGCCGGCTGGAAGCAGCAGGCGCGCCATGTGGCGAGCGGGCCATCTGCCATGCGAGCGGGAAACCCATCTGGCAGGGAAGCCGCCAAACTTGGCCAAGAACCATCCGGTTCCTGAGGTTTTTAGATCTTTTTAGTGTTGAGTAGGTTTTTAGCCTTTCTAGATCTTTTTGGTGTTGGGTGGTAGTTTCCTTTTTGACCCACAAAAAGTTACACCAGCGGGGCTAAGCTGAGGGCAGCCCAGTTTAGTATCAGAAGTTGTGGCAAAAAACGACTGGAATACTTCCATGTGCTGAAACGGATATGTTGTAAGTTTTCCTGTTGGTTTTGATGGGAATCGATTTCATTACCGGGAATATGTTCTCATCTTTTCCACGCGGCGAACAAGTACATGGAGGAACATACCCCTGGATTAGCTACAAATCAGAGTAAATATGGGGCAAATAAGCCCAAGGCTCAACTGTCCTACAAATTGACATGAACCCCAAAGGGTGGTTCATTTCCCAAACGGAGCTTGCTCTATGTGTGGGTTTGTTCGGCTTTTAGAAACGCATGTCAATCCGATCCGAGATTTGCACAAATGCGAGCGCCGGCTAGCCGCTCTGACGCCATTCTGAGTGGGCGTCATAAAAGGGAAGCATTCTGGGCCCGTCATCAAGCCATTTGGAGAGATTGCCATGTCCCAAGCTCTGAGACACGGTTTTCTTTGGTTGGGTCGTGTTTTTGTTTCTTCTCTTTCTGCGGGTTGCCCCCCGCTGGGGCTGTCTGGCCCCATGGTTCGTTGGAATTTCAGTGGGGCTGGCCGAACTTCGGACGTCGGAGCCTCCCAGATTGGGTTGCCATCAAACCTGTGAGGTGACAGACATGTTGGGTTGGTCTCCCACAGACACCATTTTCAAACCCTGGCTTCAGCATTTTTAAACCCCTTCAGCTCCCGCTCAAACCATGTTGTTTGATTGGATTTTCTTCAACCTGGCATGTCTTTTTCACCCTGGCACGTTCTTTGGTTTTTCACTTCCTGGGCTTGCGGATGCCCCCGCCATGTTGGGGGGGGAAAAATCATAAGAGATCCTCGGGGGGCCGAAGCTTCCGCTTGCAGGATGCCCAAGAATTCCTGTCCATGTTCTTGGCAGGCCTCAGCCGGGAGCCCAGCTTTCACGCGCAAACTTCAGGGTACCCGCGTTTTGTTTGTTTTGCAGCGGAAGAAAGGGACCCATCCCATTTGGAGGAGTTCTCTTCATGAAAGGGACGAAAGTCGTAGCATGAAGTCAGACAAGCTGCAGCGGCGAGCGGAGGAAAAGGAACCGAGGGACACACCCATCCATTTCGATCGGTTCTTCCCCATGAAGCAACCCCATTTTCCCCTTTCGTTGGTGTCAGCATGTGGGTCCAATGGGCGTGTGTGTTTTCTCACAGCATCCTTCAAGCTTGGCGGCAATCAACCATATTTTGTAGTTTCAACCATATTTTGCAAGCTCCAACTTCCTATTTTGACACATAACAGAACACCATTCTACGCCAAACAAATCCAACCGCCGGTTGGTGAGGCCCAACCCCTCCGGTTCGCGCGGCTCCGCGGCTTCGCGGCTTCGCGCGTTTGAGCGACCGCTCGAGGCGAAGACGTGAACCGCACCTCCCAGAAGCCCTACAGCGAGCTCCGGGACTCCGAACACCGCCCGGATGCGGAGGCCCGGCTCGAGAGCGGGGTAGATGGATGTGAATGCGTGGGCTCGTGTTTCTTTTTCTTGCGCGGGGGACCCTTGTTTTGGCTGGTTTTCCAGGGATCCCACAGGGAACACCATGATATGATTTTGGGGGGTCCCTGAAAATGGACACATCAAAATGGGTACTTTGGTAGATCCTTTTGCGGGAGCAAAGGAGGTGTCTGTTGCTAATTTGAGGGGCGAGAGGAGTTCAGAGATTCTCCCGTCATGTGGCAAACAGGTAGGCGCGATGGCCTACAGGTAGACAGTAGACTTGACCCGCCAAAGGGGAGCTGGTGTCTGTGTTTTCTGGGTCTTCTGGTTTCACTTATTTGAAGTTGCTGTGTTTGGTCCCAACTGTGTCTACCTTCCTTTTTGCCTGGCCTTTGCTGTCCTGGTTTGCTAGAATGTGCGATGTAATCAAACCAAGCAAATGAATCTTTGTGCATGTCCAGCGTTAGTGGTCCATCCAGCTAATTGCCAGCTCTAACTATCACCGAATTTCGCAGCTACATGTGTTGGCGCCCAGTTGGTTCTTTGCAATAGCCGAAGCATTTGTTGAACACTAGCCCTGAACACCAGCCCGACTCCTTTTCTGTCCTTAGGGAGCAGAAAACCAAGCAGCTTCCCAGGGTTTGTGACTGGTCTACCGACGACCTACAAAGCAACCGTGCAAGGGACATCCGTCGTAGGCATGTGTTCAAACTTGGCATCATGCTTTGTTAAGTCCCGTAGCGTGGTGGATCTCTTCAAGGAAAAGTCAAGGAGTAGTGGCATGGAGTTACTTCTGGGTATCCTCCGCCATGTCTTTGGCTGTGTTCCCAGAAACAGGATCCAGGTCCAAAACGGACGTTTGCTTTTTCCAGGGGGTCACCGGTGACTACTCACGATCCACTTCCAAAACGGTTTTTGTTTTTTACTTGTTCGCCTACCGGTCACTGGTTGTTTTTTTTTTCAGCCAGGTGGCCTTGGAGTACTGGCAGTCCCATTGCCTCCGGGAGGCCGTAACGGGCACAATATTTTCGACGCGACGTGTGCTGAAGGCTTCAGCTGAAACGATGGGGTTCAATAAAAAGAATGCTTGACCCAATGAACTTCCTTAGGACCGGACAATCATTTGGATGAACTTCCTTGGGTAAATAATGGTGGTCATATTAAGCCCCTGGTTCGAGCTTTGGGATGAAAGCTTGGGGGCCGACAGGCCCAGACAGGCTATGAGAAGTGCATTTTGAGGCCATGAAAAACGCGCCAGTGGGGATGTTTCAAGACATGTTATTCCTGAAGGAACTTGACACCTGGCTGTTGACCTTGTGTTTGTGTGTGTGTCTCTGTCTCTGAGTGCAAAGTTCTTTCTTGAGAGAAGGGTCCCAGAGCACCGGAGCTATTGGGGACACCTGTGTAGGGCGGCGGGGTTCTGGGCATGTTGCCATAGTTGCAGCAGGAAGGCCGGCAGGATACCACTTTTGATGGGGTGAAACAAGCTCAGCCAGGAAGGTCTTTTTGGGGGATGAAATATCTCATCCCAATCGAGAAGTCCACGATTCTGGATGGTTTCGAGGTCAACTTTAGGATATCTCCAGCATCAGCAGGACCCCAGCCAAGTGGAATCGGTTCCCTATGAAGGGAACCGCCAATTGAAAGAACCTCGTTACCCCAACACCCTCAGGTTCTACCTTTTCACACCTTTGACATTTTTGACGGACAACTTTACTTCTGTTCGCTTGGAGAATTGCAAGGCTTTACCTTCGGGACACTCCTTGACTGTTTCTCAACCCTGGCCCTGTTTTCTCAACCATTTACCTAAAGACCCTTGATGTTGCTGTCAGGTCTTGCCTTCAAGACCCGTTCTTTGGCAGGAAATCCAGCGACCGTTTGGTATCTTACTTTGAGATTCTATATACAGAATATATGCACACACACACACATGCGTGGTTCTCAAAATATTGGAGCCCCAAAATGCGCTGTGTCCACTTCAAGCCCACGAAACGTGTTGCTTTTGTACCCCCCTTTGCGCGCCCCTGCCAGGCCCAAGAGGCTATGTAGACCCCAAAAAACTGAGGCCCAGAATAAGAAGCTGGCATTGCCCCCCTCCCCAGCAAAGCCCCAGCATAAAACCCACCACACCCGCCCAGCTTCCCCCCTCCCCGCAAGAAAAAAACAACAACAGCCTCTCTCTCTCTATATATATGTATACATGTCTATGTTTATGTATACAATATATACATATATATATATATATATATGTACCAGTCCCTGGGCCACGTACCCCCCCCCCCCCCCCCCAATGGTATGGTCCCCCCATTCCCCCGCATCATCCGCATCTCGGGGATGATGCTGGCAATGCTGGGGATGCTGTCCAGTACCGTGCGAGCCCTGCAGCTTCGGTCCCAGACCCCCTTTCACTCCGTGAACCAACACCCCCGCACCTCTCGCAACATCCTACCCTAAACCAAACCACCCTGCAACCCCTCCTTAACCCCAACCCCAAGCCTAAATCAACCCAAAACCCAAACCCACCCGAAACCCACCGCAAACCAACCCTGAACCAACCCTGAACCAACCCTAAACCAACCCACCAAGCCTAAACCAACTCCGAACCACACCCAACCACCCAACCACCCAACCACCCAACCACCCAACCACCCCACCACCCCACCACCCAACCACCCAACCACCCCACCACCCCACCACCCCACCACCCCACCACGGGGGGGGGGGGTTGGCCCAACCACAACCACCACCCCACAACCCCACCACCACCCCACCCACCCCCACAGGGGGGGGGGGGGGGTCCACGGCCTGGAACATATATACATAACGCGCCCGGCTCCGGCTCAGCGCTCCGCGGTGGCGGCGCTCTACTCGGGCCAGTTCCGCTCGGTGCTGCGCTGCAAATGCGGCCGGGGCCTCAGCGAAGCGGGGCCCGGGCGATGCGCATGTGCTTGGGTCTGCGCAGGCGACGGAAAGGCGAAATGAGCCACAGTCAAAACCCGGGTAGATGAAGGTTTGTAAGGGATAATCCCAACCACAAATGGGTGCAGCCGCCTTCTTAATTCTTCGCATGGTTCTGGGTAGACCATTTCAATACCGGGTTTTGATTATGACTCAAATGAGCAAAAGGGGTGGATCTCAGATTCTCTGGCGGCACAGGGAAGATGCCTGGCCCCAGGTTTGACGCCCTGATGGGTACGTCATATTCCGCAGGGAACTTGGACAAACATCCGTAGTTCCTGGAAGAACCATGATGGGAGTTTGACCAGGGCACATAGAGAAATATGAGCGATCAGCCACGTGATCCTTCACTTTGTGGCTAGATGCCGATGCTGTTTTGAGGGAAAGTGTGCCCTCCAGCTGGTTGATTTTGTGATGTCACTGCTCCAATCAGGACATGGTTCTGTTCTGATTTGACGGCATTTGTCAACTGGAGGCCAATGCCTTTGCAAACACTGGTGGGTTACCCCTCGCGGGAGCCATTTCGAGAGTTCCACAATCCAACAAGTCCTTTCGGTCTGACATCTCCTTCTTCTGGTTTCCGTCTTTATATTCGACTAGGTTAGCCAGGATCGTGCCCTTTTACCCTTTCTTTGGGGAGGGTTCCCCTACTAAAATAGACAAAACCGAAGAAAGTTGGTACCCTTATTCTAGCCTCTCAAATCTGGAGGACCTGGTTGAAAACCCAACTAGCTCGACTTCACCCGGCCATTCGGCTCGCTCGTCGCGCGTCATGGATCGGCTCGAAATGGATTTCGAGGCTACACGAACCACTCCTTCGAGGCCTTTAGCTTCTTGCCCATCCCCATCCCGGAGCACCAGTTCCGTTTCCTGGCAAAGGGGTCGGTGGTTCGTTTCTTTTTTCCTCTTTCGGGGCCCAAGGGGTCGGTGGTTCTTTTTTTTCGGGGATTTTTTCGGGCCCCCCTTGATGCCGTTTTTTGTTTTTTTCCCTTTTTTACAGGGATTTTCGGGGGGAGCCATGGGAGCCGTACTGAGCTCTCAATTTGGTCGATCAAGAACGAGATTGTCCGATGTGGTTGCACAGGACGAACATGTAGCATCACAGTGAAGTTGGAACCATTGAGTCGCGGTGCTGGGCCGGTGGAGGAAAAATGGGAATGCAGGGGACAATCATCATTGGGTGTTAGCTTGATACTTATTCCTGCGCAGTTACATTTATGCCAACAAGTAGTGATTAGTAATTACCAGAGAGAGGGAGTAGGTGTATACGTAGTGTTTGCTCTTCGGACTTGGGTCTCCAGTCTCCACAGATGTTCTGACTTCTCACAAATTGTCCTTCTTCAGGGAGATGTGCCAAGTTCTTCTTTTCTAGTTTGTGCAGCATACGTCATTTGGTTCCAACACTTCAGCAGAAAACTGTATCATTTCATCGGTATCTTAGGCCACTTGCGTTGGGAATGGGGATCGCAGTGACGCTTCACCCGGTGTGTGAAGCACTTGCAGCTAATGTTGTCTTCAATGTCAAGGCCACAGCAGATAGGTGAGCCACAATCAAAACCCAGGTAGATGAAGGTTAGTAAGGGATAGTCCCAACCACAAATGGGTGCAGCCGCCTTTTTAATTCCTTACATTGTTCTGGGTGGGCCATTTGAAATACCGGGGTTTTGATCAATACCGGGGTTTTGATCATGACTCAGGTGAGATTGATGCGTGCTGTTGGCTTTCAGGCTGCCAGCGAACCAGTCTCGCGTGTGGCCATGTCGCAGAGCAGCATTGTGAGGACTTACGGTGCTGCCGTGGATCGCACTGGACATCGGGACGATCGGTTGCTTCGCGTGGCCATTGTCATCAATGCGATACTACCTAAGGATAAGTGGGAATCTGTCGTTCATGCGGCTTTCAGGTGGAGCGATTCAGTCGGGTCCTTTTTCAATGGCAATCATCGGCCAAATCGATTCCAGAGTTGGTTCACGCACTTTGCACTGGCCCTCAAGTTCGATGCCGATGAGCGGATATTTCTTCTGCACCGAGTACAATCCGGAGTAGAGTTTTGGCCCTTTGAGGAGTTGCGCGACTTCGGCTTCAGTTTGCACGACGTGGTGCAGTTGCCTGGCCAATGTTCGCGATCCTTGACTTGTGACACGACCGAGCCAATGATGGCATTGACTCGCGCACACGTGTGGGACTTTGTTGATGAACAGAACAGGCTGAGTTACGGTCCTATCGTGAAGAACTGCCAGCATTTGGTGTATGACTTTTACAACCAACATGAGCAGGTCTGGAGTCGGAGCGAGTCTTTCGAGTCTTTCTCGGAGAGGCTGCAAAAGCTTTTCCAAGCGCAGGGTGGCTTGCGAATGCAGCTTCAAGCAAGTTGAGCGACGAGCTTAAACAATTTGCTTGGAGTTACCACCCAAGCGACACGTTTTTTGATTCCGCCTTGGCGGAAAACCTGGACTTGTGGCGCAAAAAATGGGCGGTCTTGGCAGATTGTCGCTTGGAATGCTAGGGCCCATGCAGCTGGATTCGGGTTGTGGTCCTCACACTCTGTCTTTGATGCTGTTCATCCTTGTGCACAGGCAGCAGTTCCGTCGGTTTGCAGGCCCTTCCGGGACCAGATGCTTCGGGGCGTCGGGGCGCTGGTTCTCCTTTTCCTGCTCCCATTCTTGCTCCTTTCCTGATCAAGATCATCATCACCATGCATCAACATCACCACGGTCATCGCCATTATCATTGTCATTACACCCCAACCCCAGCCCTCCTGCCACCGCCGCCGCCGCCACTGCCACCGCCGCCGCCGCCGCCACCGCCGCCGCCGCCACCGCCAACGCCGCCGCCACCGCCGACACCACCACCGCCATCATCATGGTCATCACTGTGCCTGGTGAACATCACATCCTCAATCAATCCTCATTCGCATCCTGATCCTCATCCTGCTCCTGATCCTGATCCTCATCAACATCCGCATCATCATCGTCGTCATCCTCATCGTCCTCCTCCTCCTCCTCCTTCTCCTCCTCCTCCTCCTTATTACAATGATCTCCATCACCGTCGTCCGTCGTCGTCATTTTCATCGTCATAGTCGTCTTCATGATCGTGGTCGTTATTGCCATCATCATCGCCATTGTCACGATATCGCCATCCCAATCTTCCGTTGTCTTGTCGCTCCCACCGTCCTTGCCGTCCTCGTCATCTATGATGGAATTTGATGGAACACCGGCCAGGGGAAATAAATCCCCATCTAAAGCCCACCCAATGGTCTCCCACCAAGCTTCACGGACAAAATCCTACATCAATCGGCAGGTGGTTTACTCCAATATTTGAAAGGGCCATGCTGGGCGTTGGATTTTCTCCACAATATCTCGGATCGAGGCTGGGTCACCTGCATGGTGCGCGCAGCCAGTCAGGGCCTCGAGTACCTGCAAAGATTCTCGGCAATATATGCACAAGTTCCAGGAATATGGTTCAAACATCCGGGGTTTCATGGGTTGGTTTCCTTCTGGTTCCCTGTTAAATTCCAACCAAAGGGGGTCCATGTTGAGAAGCATATAATTACAGTTTTTGAGTTTTACTGGGTTCCACATATCTTGCCACAAAACATCACCCCAGCCAAAGGGACATGACTCAATTCACTTGTTTGCTTTAAAGATGCCCTTGACAAGCCTACAATTTCGTGGATCAGATTTGCCAACCACTCGTTTTGCGAAACAATATTCTCCAACAGCTGGAAGCTATGGGGTCTCTGCCCAGGTAGGCTCTGGGGAGGGTTCTGGAGGGTTGTAGGGGGTTCCGGGGCTGTTGGAGATGCCACCTGTTCCAAAGCGATACCTTCCAATCAGAGGACAAATCGCGTCCAGGCAACCTTTTTTGGCTGGTTTGCTTGAGCAACCTGAATCAAATGGTCTTTTTAACTTTTTCCCCCAGTTGAAAGCTACGGGGTCGCCCAGAAATTGGCTCCAGGATATTCCAGCACGACTCCGAAGTAGGTTTCAAAACCGGGTTTCGGGCATGCATGGGGCATGTTCCGGGGCACGTCCTCAGCTCCAGGCTTTGGCGCGGCCATTGCCTAGACGTGGCAGACCAAAAGCAGTTTCTGCAAACAATGGCTAGGTCCCCCAGTAGTGTCCTTTTACCCTTTTTTGTTGGGGGAGGGTTCCCCTATACAGAAAAAGACAAAAAAAAACAAGTACCCGCATTCTAACCTCTCTACTGGAGGGCCTGGATGGTGTTTTAAACATGTTTGAGCAAGGGGTTGAATCGCCCAACCTCATGCACCATGCCAGAAATCATAGAAACTCAGGGATCATCCCTGCCTAGTTATGATAAGTATGACAGTTCTTCCCTGCCGGAACCGCAGCTTGCGCCACAGCTCTCCTGTCGGGCAGTGCAAGGACTCAGCATTGCCCATGCGGGTGTATTAGTTTGCTTGGTTTGTGTTGATCTATTCTGCAGATGTTCACATGTGCAAATTATTTTGCATCTCAAGGTTTGCTAAATATGGTTGGGAATCAAGCACTTTTTTCTGGTGTAAAAGCGGAGGGATACTAGCAGGTTCGTGATTGATGTATCGATTTCATCATCTTGCTGTTTATTTGTTGGTTTGGTGTTTGATTTGGGCGTGTCTTTTTTTAGGGGGCCCCATCCCACATCATGGTGGTTTTCTTGTTGCTTTCCCTTTAAGTCCATCAAGGAAACGTGGTAGCCTCAAAAAGAGACACGCCCACTTTTTCCTTTGCTTCGTCCAACTTATGGTTCACCACGCCCAGCCGCGTGCCAAAGTCCTTCGGGGTAGCTTGCATTTGTTTTCATATATCAGGCTTTGGCACAGCGAAATGTGCAGACATCCTTTGGGAGTGTCATTTTTTTTAAGGGAACCTCCCTTTTGGTTGGTTTGAAGGGGAATCCATAGGGAAACCACCATTTTGGGGAGTCCCCTTTAGAAAAGAACATTTGTTCATGATTGAAGCAGGGCTCAGGGTTGCTCAAACCAAGGCCTGAACCAATTGCTAAAGTCCTTTGAGTGAGTTCATACAGCAGGTAGGTTAGGCAACCCCTGTAACCAGAGTTGCTGGACCTTCATATGGGTGTGCGGAGGGTCTTTTGCTGAGGGTATCTTTTCTTTGGTGGTTTTGAGGGAGAAGCCAAAGGGAACACCACACTTTTTGCGCACCTCCCTTCTTATGTTCAACCAACTTGGCAAGGCTATAACCATGGTTAGGATTGGTGCAACTGGGGTGATCGTCCCCTTAGAACCTTTGTTCTAAACGACTACTTTGGTTGAGCATCCAAGTTTGAGACGCTAGGCTCTGAGTCTGCACAGCACACCACCCGGGCGCAAAGCTCAGGAGGAACGCACTTTTTTGACGAGACGCTAGACGTGCTGTTTGGGACTGGCGTACTGTATGTTTAATGCATGTGTTGCTTCTTGGGGTAAAGATTGGAAGGATGAGCGTGCTTTCTTTGTTGGAATTGGTACCCTTTTTGGGCTTGCCTAAAAGGGGAAGCAAGGGGAAACCTGCTTTGGATGTTCCCCAAAGAAAGGCAGGCCCCTATTGGTTGCGGTTGTTACGCTCTGGGCCAGAATGTTCCGACAAATTTTTGCATGCACAAAAAGAAGTGCTGGAGTTTATACTTGAAACTTCGGGTTTGCCCACTCACTCGCGAGAAGAACCATCAGCAGTTTGTTGTTGATTTGGGCATGACGTAAAAGCCAATGCTCCGCCGATTTCCCGAAAAGGGTGTGGGGGACTAGGTAACATCGTCGATATTGTCAGATCCGGACACAGAAGACACAACTGCATGAGCAGCTTCAACTTTGGCCTTGCGATGTTCAATGATTTCCAAGGTCTTCAACCAAGTTGTGATTGACCTGTGGCCTGCTTGTAAGATCTTGTAAGCTGGCTACTCCAGTTGAACAACTTAGAAATAGGTTGAAATCTAGGTCGCTTTCCGCTTGCTAACAGAACATGAGCAACCGTCACCCGTCAGCAGCTTGCTTTGACTGCGTCAGTTCTCTCCATATGGGCAACAGGGAATTGAGGATCCCGAGCCGAAGCCGCAGGCCAACTCTTTTGACCAGACCTTTCAAGTGGATTTTGGGAGTTAGGTCGTGGACTGTGTTTAAAGGATTTTACACCCGGTCGCTCGCACCCAAGAACTAGGAAATGCGAGAGAAATAGATGTTGAGGGAGAAATAAAGGTGGCATGAGGTCCAGTATTCCCAAGGAACATGAGCCACTTGCTCAAAACCGGGGTAAATTGGAGGGTAAGGGACAGTCCCAGCCATACATGGGTGCGGATATCCGCCTGGAAAAAAATCCTTGCATGGTTCTGGGTAGATCATTTTCAGACCGGGTTTTGATTGTGATGAACCAAAACTGGGCCATCGGAAACGCAGGGGCAAAATGGGACAGCCTGAAGAACCAGCATTTATGTTCAATGAGGCCCTGTTCTCTTTTTTGGCGAGTCCTCAATGGAAATGGCCAAGGAGAGTGCTGGTCTTTTGCGCCTACATAGTTACTGCGGAACTAGGTGAGGCCTTAAGGTTTCCGCAGGTTTCCGCGTGCTTCAATTGGGTAGCCGCAGTAATGCTGACGAGAACTATCCCACGGGTTCCCTGTGCAAACAGCGGCAGATGAGTTTTCTGGATGAATCTTGAATACAGACGGCCTAAAAGTTGCAAAAAACGGGGCCCCGTTTCGCCCCGTTTCCAGGTTCCTTTCGTTGACGCCTTGTGATAGAGGTGTCTAGAGGGAAACTTCCAAGGAACACACATTTTGGGGGTATTTTGAGAGAAACCACAAAGACATCGCATTTTTGTGGGGTATTTCTCCAAATTCGATACCTCCCCTTTGTGCATCCGACTGGTACCAGGCGCCCGCGTGTTTTTTGGCGGATCGGCTCAGGTCTGTGCGCGTGTGCCGAAGCAGGGCTCGGTGAAGCAGCTGCTGGAAGCCAGGGCCACAGCGACACGTGGAGCGCGTGGAGCAGCTCCTGGCTTGGGGCTGTCACGAGTTATTTTTTGACTGTTTCTGGGGGTTAAGGTCAGAAAATGGGGTTGCTGTTTGCCCTTTAACCTACCACTTAGGGGGTGACTTTGATGATGGTGAAATAATGATACCAGTTGGGATGGGCATTGATTGACCAAATTAGCCTTCCTCCCAACAGAAGGCACCTGTGGGGTGGTACCTGGAAGATCAATTTCCTTTGGAAGGTATGTTAAGTGCCGTGGCAAAGTCGGAGAGAGGGTACCGGAGTTTTGGCGTCCCTTTGAAGGATGCGAAATTCAAAATGCACCACCCATTTTAGTCTAATTTGGTGGGGATTGGGATGTTCATTGGGGGTACGGGATTTTGACCCATGGCCAAATTGGTATTGAAGTTAGTTGAGTTATAATTAAAACCCGGGTAGATGAAGGTTAGTAAGGGACGATCCCAGCCAGAAATAGTTGTAGCCGCCTTCTTGATTCTTTACATGGTTCTGGGTCGACCATTTTTTGTACCAGGTTTTGATTGTGACTCAGCTGGCAACAACTCGGTCAACGTCAAGCTCACTGTGGCAATTGCAGCCAAATCCGAGGAGCTAGGCGTCTTTCCAGCTGAGGCCCCAAGTACTTCGGCTGAAGCTGGGATGTGCGTCCTTGGTAACCTATAAGCTTTTCTATATGCCACTTGCTGAAACCGGGTCTGCGACATTTTACCATCAGCTGGCAGCTTCCAAGCAGGCCAGGGACAATGAATCGCTGAATTGGACGAGGTCAGAGGCGTCTGACCAACGGAGCCGTTGACCATTGACAAAGCTTTTGGCCTCGGAAGAGTTTGTTAGGTGTAGGGGCATAGGTGTCCTTTTTCTCCACCTGGTTTAGATCGGTTTTGTTCCCTTTGCCAGGGCCATTGATTCTTCCCAAAGGTCAGCTCTGTGTAGTGGTGGTTGGCTTTTTGCCCCACGGTCAGGACCGTCCGGAAACCAGTGCGGCAAGGACAATTTCGCGTGAAATCCCATCCCCGTCCGAAAAATCCATCACGCAAGGGGTGAGACCCGCGGTTCCAAGATCTGCCCATGTGCCTTGGAGTCGTTCGAGCATTTTTTCAGTAGTCAGATCTTGAGCTTTCTGAGTTCAGGGACTTTAAACTTGTTGGGAAGAGTAGTTTAGTGGCAAACCGCACATTTTTGGGGACGTTCCGTGGCCAGCCCACCAGGAATTGAGTCAAGGCAAGAAGTACTTGTTGCAACTTGCTGAGCATGTGACCCATGGTGACCATAGCTGAAGAGCCCACAATGGCACCAGTCTCTGCGGCTCCGGCAAGGAAGCAAGTGAAGCGATGCCCGGACTCCGCAGCTGCGTCTCTCAAAATTAGATCTAGGACCCACCCGCGAATTCGTTCGTGGACCCACCCGCGTGCGCTTTGCGATGACCGCTTTTGTAGTAAGCTCAACCCTAACACAAAATCCATACTATTTCTTGATCCACCAATGGTGAAGGGGTTTCCATGAAGCAGGACCAAAACCGTGTGATCGATCTTCGCCATGGGCGAAACGGGCGGCCTTCTGACGACGACCTGGAATGCTGAGGCGCCGGCTGGTCGGTAGCTTGTGACGTCTGGGCAATCGATTCCCGGGAGAGCTTCTTGAACAGCCTGTCATTCAAAGCAGCCCTTCTTTCTCCCGTTTCTAACTCGTTTCGAAGCTTCAAATTCAAGCACAACAAGAACGTTTCTTTCCCCAAGGGGCCACTTGGCCCTTTCTAGAGAACGGTTTGGATGCTCTTGTTGTGGGTTCGACTGTTCCTTCTCCTGTTTGGTACTCCAAGTGAATCCTGGACCCCTGAAGTTGAAGAGGCAGGGCACATCCAAACCGGGATTCTGAGCAAAGCCGGGCGTTTGGTTCATCTCACCCAGATCCCTTCCGATTCGGGAACTGCATGTTCGTCAACGAAGGACGAGGTCAGGGTTGGGCGAGATTTGTTCAAACCAGAGCCTTCTGCTTAAGATGGGGTCCACAAGGAGATTGTTACCGAGCTGGTGTTTAAACATGTGTATATTGAACGACCAGGACCCAGGTCTGAAGGGGAACGCTCTCCACCAGGCACGTCACCAGTGCCCAAAATTCAGGTGCTTCAAATGAAGGGTTTTTGGGCTGGGGAATTTGCCGGGCCGTAATTTGCCCAGAAGAAGAGACACGTGTTTGTCCCAAAAAAGCCGGGCCTTGTTGATACCCCCGTCTACAAGGTGGCACCAGGCTGCAAGAAGGCATACGCTTTTCTCACACCCTCCGCCCCCTGTACCAGGCGGCTGTCTCTTTTTCGAGGCTACCCATTTTGGATGGTCTTAAAGGGAAACCGCCAGGAACACCAAAGACCGCCATTCGGCGGTTTCCTCTTCTAGGAATCCGAAGATCGCCATTTCTGGTGGGTTCCTCTTCTAGGTCCCCCAGCAGTGCCCTTTCTCACCCCTTTTTTGGTTGGGAGGGTTCCCCTACTAAAATAGACAACTGAAAACAATCGGGTACCCAAAAATTCTAACCTCTCAAATCTGAGGGCCTAGATCTTAAAAATGAGCCGAGCCATCTATGGAAGTGGCTTGTGACTTCTGGGCCAGGAGCTGCGGCGGCTTGCAGCCCAGCCACGCCTGGCCGTCGCCAGGATCAGCGCACTGGGCGCCTGGGACACGGGTTCTCCACGCGCGGGGGTTCGCAGGGTGGGGACAGCCGCCCACAATTCGCGTTTTTGATCCGGAAGGAAGGAAGTAAGAGGGGCTGGGAATCCTGTGGCTGGTTCTTTGGGACCCTCAGCTGAGCATTTTGCTTTGGGCGCGGTTCCCGCTTTCCGGCTTTCAAAAAGGAGCGGACGGGGGAGCTGGCCGGTATTGACGTTCAGAGAACCCGCTTGGGAGCTTGGGGGGGTATTTGACGCCGTGATGTCAGCGCTAAAAAATAGTGCGTGGCGTCTGTGGCAGCTTGTCTCAGCTCTGTTCGGAACAGAGCTGCCAGGTGAGGAGGGAGTTCTTTTTCTCCATGCAGGACAATGGAACATGGGTATGCGCATCGCGCCAAAGTAGTCCCGGTCTCTGTTCTAGGCGTTTTGGGGCACTAAAAAGGGGCGGCTTTCGTTTTGGCGTCCCTTTAGAGGGTGAAAAAGGTCCGGCCCCCATCGCACTCCCTGAGTCTTCGGGTTTACTTTTTGGGACCATCTTACGACTGGGGGCGTTCTTGCCAGTCCACTCCTTCGGAAGTGAGCCGCCCGAAAGACACCCAGACTGTGGATGGACGAAACCCACGTCGCACCACTTTGAAACCGTGGCTGAAACCAGGGAATCGAATGGGAAATCGAATAGACCATTGTCGGTTGGATTTTGAAACCATGGTTGAAGCCATTGTTGTTTGGTATTTACAGGGAAATCGAATCAGCACCAGGGGCTTCTTAGGTGGTGCGATTTCTTGATGCCGCAACCATCCATGGTATCTACTGCAGCCTGAAGCCTTTGAGGTCGGCAGAGCTGGCAGGCAGGACTCAGCCGCTTGTCAAGCAACCTGGGCTGGGGCTCACGTGTTTTTTTCTTCTTCTTCTTTTTTTGAGGGTTGGGTGGGTGTTAGGGGTTTTGTGTTGTTGGAGGTGGATGTTTTTGTTGTATATTGCGTAGGTGTTGGCTTGTTCTGTTGTCTTGAGAGTTGTGAACGCTCCTTCCATGATTATAGGGACTTTAAAAAAGAAAATAAACATGATGTTGATTTTTGGAAGAAAGGTTGAATGTAGGTTGAATATACATGTGTATAGAGTATATAGGTCACGATGCTTGAGTGGGAATGCTTGAGTTTACCGCCAAAGTACGGGGGGTTGGTGGTATCTGCGAACTTTCCATGGGGTTTTGTGGTTGAAGGCCGATTCTCTTGCGATATGGTGAATCAACGGCTGGGACTTGGCTATGGCTACATCTCCGAAGCCACACCGGATGACTCACGGGGAAACACTCACGGACGAGTCGGCTCATGGGGCACCTCGAACCTGGATTCTTCACAGGCGTCCGTTTCTTCGTTTTGTTTAAGAGTTTTTTTTTTTTTTTTTTAAGGGAATCGACCACTACTGGACATATGTTTAATTTTCCAGGGGGGTTAAGCAAATGGAAGTTTTGATCGGTTTGGGTTTGGTTTGAAAGAGCCAGGTTCCACCGGTTCAGAAATTGGTAATTATGCCATCCGTCTGCCAGAAAAAGAAACATAAAAAACATGGTTTTTTCGACGAAACGGTCACCGCCTACTGTGGATGGACGAAATTTTGCAGTACCAAAGAAACCCTGGAATGATAATTCCCCTGCGAATATCAACGCAAAACGGCCCTTTCCGAGAGGAAAATCGGTCTTTCTACAGGGGGTTTGGCGCACAAACCCATGGAATCGCTGGTGGTGGGGTACCAAGAAAGCCTCGGGGTTGGAGGCTTTCTGCGGGCGCTGCACGGGCAGAGTTTGGAGCGGCACCTCTACAGCTACAGCGCAGCCCTGAAGGGTCTGGAGACGGGGGCCCCAGGGGACAGAGCGAGGGGTTGACGGGGACCTGGGGTGATATTAAAACTGGGGTGCGGGAGGACGGGCAAAGGAATGTGTTTTTTGAATTTGGTTTTGTTGGTCAATCTCATTCGGGGCCGGGCTCATGGGCAACAAGTCGAGTTGATTTTTTTGCACAACAAGAAGATCATGTTGCTGTTTGTTGGCAAAACATGGACCACCAGTCTGAAAAGAGCATATTCGTCTCAGGGCATTCTCCAGTGGTTTTTGCTGGACAAAAAGGGTAGGCAACCCTTAGTTTGATTGAATTATTTGGGTTTGGATTTTTCAACCCGGCTGTTGTGAAGGGTACATGGAGAAACCACCTTTTGAGAATGTTTGTTGGCCTCCCAGAAGCTCTCCGAAGAAAACAAAACAGATCCCAAAGGACAACCCCGGGATCCGTCGCATGCCGCAAGATGGCGATCAGTTGGTGGCCGCAGTTGCCGCCCTTTTGTTCAGCCCCGTTCATGATTTGCACTTGCCAGGATGCCGATCAGGGTTCGTCTTTGAAGAGCGGAACCCCAACAATGTGTGGTTGTCCTTTAGCTTCCCTTTCATCCGCCCTCAAAGAGGCACACTCAACAAAAATCAAGCACACACAGAGTAAGCACACGGAGCGGGCACATGTGCTGCTTTACTCCTTCAGTTTTCAGCTGAGGAGTGGACAGTGGCAGCAAGCGCTCGGTTTGCTGGACGAGCTTCTGCGCCCCTTGGCTGCCTTGACCCCCATGCCTGGAGAAGTGAGCCAAGCTGGGTGTCAGGCAATTGTTTACTGTGGATGGACCAAATCCATGTTGCACCTGAGAAGCCCCTGGTGTCTGATTCGATTCCCCTGCAAATACCAAACAAGAATGGTTTCAACCATGGTGCGAACGGATTTTGTCCATCCACAGTGTCAAGAAAGGACCCTGGAATGGGGGAAGTGTCCCCCAAGCAAGCAAGCGACGGCAGTCTTTGGTTTTGGTTTTGTAGCTGTCTGCGCCCTCGTCGTCGTTGTGGTGGCTGTGGTGGTGGTCATGGTCCTTGTCGTGGAGGTCGTCGCAACCACTGGGACTGCCAGGACGGTGTTTGTAGGGAAGCAAAGGGCACAGTTGGACTGGGAAGAGCCGCACACGGAGCGAAAGGCGAAGAGACCAGCTCCTCAACAGAAGTGGGTGTTTCTCAAAAATGGAATGGGTTGTAGCTTCCCTGTAGACCCATCCAAAAAAGGTCACAGGCTGTTAAAAACACCTGGAAGCGAAAGCTGCGTCACAGGTGTGTTCCCCTGGCTTCTTTGCATTTTGCCGTCTTTGGCTCATGCTTGGCAGTGAACGGGAGAATCAGGACAGCATTGTTTTTATGCATATATGGCAAAACAACCCACGTTGTTTTGCATAGTTGCAGCTCGATTGCTCGAACATCTGAATCAACAAGCTGCAGCCAACGCATGGCAGAAACCCTTCTCAACGGGAAGCTGATACCTCCAAACGGAGTTATGCATTTAGCGAAACACATCAAAGTGAAGCTGAGATGGTACATAGTCTTGCAATGATTGCCACCATTTGTCAGTACATTGAGTCCCCACAGAGACTCTTCTAGCAAATTCTTGTTTGTTGGGATGGACATGGTGCTCTCCAGGCGCTTTTTGCCAGCATCTGAAACCAACATTGGTCATGCATCAACTTGTGTGCACTGGCGTGTGTGTTCGTGTGCGTGCAAGCCTTTCATAGCGACAATAACTTCCCCCCCCCTCACACCCCCCCCCCTCCCCCAACCCTGCTCACAACTGCAACTCGACACAGCTCAGCCTGAAACAGCAAACAGACCAAAAGCACCAGGCTTTTTACCAGCTGTTTCTGGGGTCATTATTTCGACGGTTTCTGGGTGTTATCAAATTCAGAAAATGGGGTTGTTTCCCTTTAGGGGGTGACTTTGATCATGGTCCACCTGCGCAACGGCGGCCCGAGGCTTGGAGCTGGAGCCCGACAGCATGGCTGCGCTCTGAGAGTGGCTGGATCACTGGGGTCTCAGAATAGGGTTTGGATGAAAGGGAACCCACTAATTGAGAAAACACACACACACATTACTTGGTTGGTTTTCCGAAGGGTCCAACACTTTGAACATCATTGAACAAATTGTGCAATGTGCTAAGGGGGTTCGGAACTTTTCAAAGAATGTAGACAAATGGAGCCAGCCGTAGTCATGGTCAGCCCAGCCAGTTTTATTCTTCGCATGTCGGGGCTCGCTTTGAAAGGAGTTCCGTGTTTCAAAGTTGTTCTGGTACCTACCTCTTAAAAACACAACTTTTCAACTTTTTGGGTAACATGGGCTATATGTCTGTAAAAGATTAACTTCCCCAGGGCTTGGAGTTTTAAGGGGTAAGGGTATATTCTAGTAAGATAATGTACGTCATCTTGTTGCAGCGCCAATTTGACAATTGCCTCTCACCACCCAGGCCTTTCATGCAGCAATGCGTGCCTGCAAGGACGAGTGGACGCAGGCAGTAGCCGGGGGGCTGGGGAGTCGCACAATTTGGAGAGACATTTTGAAGGACCTATTGTCAGACAAGCAGTTGTGAGGCTATTGGCGCCCTGTTGCACTTACCTTTTACTTTACTCCACAATGGCTTTGATTGCTTTCTCTGTACAGCAGGATGCTATAACAACCCCCACCATGGCATTTGGAGGAAAGACGCACCAGTTGCTGCAGCATGATGCTGCAGCGGGCTGTGTCGGAACAAGCGGCAGTTCATTCGAGCGGTGCACGCCAAAGGAGCTGTGGTAGCGAGTCGCAACTTGTTGGGCAGAGAGGCATTTGCGGAAGTTGGGCAACCTCATTTTCCCAGGACTTGCAGCCGTATCGCATGGGCCATGCGGGCCTTGCGTTTTTTCGCGCATTGGTAGTGTCGGAGTCTTGGATTTTTTGTGAGCCTGAATTCATTCGGGGCGGTGGACGTTGTTTGCCAAGAAGACGATCCAGATTCCTTCCTCAATGGATGCCTCTCCAATCAAGCTCAAGCCGGGGTTGATTCACCTGGGTTCACCATTTCTCGGCATTTGCCTTCAAAGCAGGAGGTATTTACTATCCTAGGATCCCAAGACCTCATTATTTGAGGCCTCTGGTTCTAGGCCCTCATATTTAGGGTCTTTGGGCTCCCAGGGTATGGCTGAACTTGGACGAAGACAAGTGGTACATAACCTCTCCTCCAAACCCCTTCTCCCTGAAAGCGCCTAGGAATTACCTAAAGAATTCCCTAGGAATTCCCTACGACTTCCCTCCAAAACCTCTCTCACTTGACGCGGCGATTTCTTCCTTCGGAGCCCAAGACCCTAGGGCCTTGAACCCCCCAGACGCCTCAAATGACTGGGCTCCTGGGCTTACGACTCGGGCGCTAGGCCGACGAAAGTCGCCGGCGATTTCGCCCAGGCCATCTCTTTGCTGGACCTCTTCCGAGCGCGGCGGCTCCGAGCCAGCGCCCTCACGCGGCTCGCTTGGCAGGGGGGAGAATTCTCGCCGAGACGCTTCGCCACCTGCAAGCAGGAGAAAGAAACAATGTCTATTGGCACCATATATATATATATATATAGATATGCTAACCATATATATATATATATATATATAGACCAATACACATGTTTATGACCCTTAGTTCATGAAATGAGGGTGACTGGGGCCACGAGCATGATTGTAATTAAAGTTGACAGTTTCGTTGTAAGATGACGGACATGCATGGGCGTCTTTCGCTATACATGCGCTGCGGCCAGGGCAACCAATCCCTTGTTCATGGGTGGACTGGAGAGTTGGGGGATGACTCCACGTTCCCGGACTTTCAAGGACCTGTCCCCAGCCATCCAAGGGCACCATGCCATTTGGCGCAAAGGATTCGCCCGATATTTGTGTGTGGGCTGTATTGTCCACTCAGCTTGCGACTCGGTTGTCACAGGAAAGTGGCTCCATGCTGGAAGGTCATATGAAAAACAATGGGTTAGTTTTCTTTAGTTCCCAGTGCCCAAACTTCTACAACCTTTCTATAGCCTTCGGGTCTTCCCCGTTTGGCCTTGCACATGGGGCTGCATCTGTTGGAATTCCTTAAGGTCTCCATCCATTTCATGATCTATCAGAATCCCAGCAAAAATAGAGGGATCAACAGGTTATTTCAAGGTTACCAAGAATATCCCAGGTTCTTCTTGTTTTTCTTGACTTCCGTTCGGATTCCTTTGGAAGAAACTCCCTCCAACTGTTTCCCCGAGCCAACTGCCGCCAGCTTCACGGCCTGCGCCAAAGCCGTGAGCGCGACGCGCGCCTGGCGCGCCGCGGTGGCGCTGGCGCAGGAGGCGGCTTTTTCGTCCACTCGTCGGAAAACGTGTGTTGTTGACGCGGTAGGGAAACAACAAGCTGAACATCATTCTAGAAAACAGTTTGGATATGGCGAATCTGTGGAACCACCCCTGTAGGATACCAAACAGTTTGTGGAATTATGACACTCTTTGTTTGTGGGGGGGGGGGGGGGGTGGGGTTCCCCCGATTTTGAGACGCACCATATGATTGTGGCGTGTCGGATTTTTGATGGTAGCTTTTTAGGGAGCGGCTTTTAACGGGAAACCAAGAAGAAGCCCGCCATTTTGCGGGCCGCCTAAAGGAAGACACAACCATATAGGTTTGAGACGGTTTGAGGGTCTTTAGGGCACCTTTGAGAGCGGCTCTTGAATGGGATGTGTGGTTTTGTTGTGCAGGGCAAAAGCCCCCATTTGGCAAAGCAAAACCCAGGAGTTACCCTTCCACTCACTAACTCATAGTCGCATCCCTCGTCCGTATTCCACAGCGGGACACCACAACAGGGTAAACCACTGCCATTTGGAATAAAATGCCAACAGGGTTGACTTTGAGCCCAGACTACCATTGCACGTGACCGGGGCAACTTGGAGGGTGCCAGGGTGAAAGTCGGCGAGGATGATGAAACCATGAGGAAAAACTTATCATCTACTTTCACCCAACTGTAAATCGTTGTAAAAAAATAAGTATTAAAGGAGCAATCAAAGCCAACTCATGCAACTGAGGGTCCTCATGACACTAGGATAATGATATGTGTAATTGCTTAGATATGGGACAAGCATAGGGGGACCACGGTTGAACACCAGTGAAGTGCAAACCATTGCACAGCTGTCCCTCAAGGCATCGTTGGGATGGTGCGATTCACTTGCTGGAAACAATGCCAATAAGGCTGGGCTCATCAAACACAATCCTTCATCCTTAAAAGGAAGGAGTACCAGATTTCAAGCTTTCGGATTGTCATTTTTTTAGGGGTTTAGGGGATTGCGGATTAGAGTTTCAGCACCCCTAACGTGAGGTTAGAATCCCTAGAATCCCCAAAGGAGCCCTGCTTCAAACCGGCCTTGTTTTGTTGGACGTCTCCGCCTGGTCCGGGCGGAACATTTGTTTGCTTCGCAGAAAGATTCCAACCCAGGCCAGGTTCGTGTCTTCCAAGGAAGAACACCTGAGTTTTGAGTCTTAGGTGGAGCCCGGCTTCCTTGAAGCACCAACTGAATTTGTGAAGGCACCCCCCCAGATTTCCACTTCTTTAGTTCCTTACTTGGGTGTTCAAGCCACGTCAGGCAAGTGAGTGATAGCCATGGTAAGGGGAGGATCACCCCAGGTACTACCAAGTCCCAAAAACTGGCAGAGCCTTGCAGTCGAAGGTTGGAGGCCCGTTTTCCGAACCTGGGGACTCCGGCAGAGCGTGTTCCCGGCTCGCTGGACGGATTCGGAATTTGCGCCTGGGTCATTTCGATCGGAATCCCTGAGCTGGACGCATTGACTAAAACTGCAGGGTGGTGGAACACTTTAAGATTTTAAGACCCATACCCATTTGGGTGCGTGCAATTTCTTGAGGGCACATTTTCAGGTGAGTTTGATCGGAAACCCCAAAGGAACCAGCTTTGGGCATCCCCCCCCCCCAAGTTTGACACATACCGATTTGGTGACTCAAGTCCAGTGACTTGTTCCGGGAAGTGACACTCGGGGCGGGGGGGGGGGTGGTTGACAGAGCTAGGCGGTGGACATGGGCCAAATGGACACCATCCTCCTCTCCAGCGTGCTGTCGTCCGTGCCTGGGGAGGCGGAGCGCGGAGCGCGGGGGAGGGGAGAACTCCGGGCCAGGGGGGGGGTCATCCCGGAAGTCGGGTGCCTCTCATTTTTCAAGATCCCTTTGAGGATGTCGGAAACAGCGGACAGCCCATTTAACGTTGTTTGAAAACCGAGCTATGGGGCAATGGTGTGCGTGTTTCTCTTGCTGCCTTTCGTTTTTTTTGGGGGGGATGTTCAAGGAAACGAACAGGCTCACCCGTGGCGGTGTGACCCCGACCATTTTGACGCATCCAGGCAAAAGACTTCAGAAGACTTCAGCGAGCCATTGAAGGACAAACAGCTGAGGGTAAGGTGAGAATGGACCCTGTGACAGGGAGGTGTTATTGCTTGCGGTCCTTGTTTTCTGGCATTGGAAGTACAATATGATTCCGGCAGTTCCCCAAGGTCACCAAGAGAGCTCAAACGTAACAATGCGATTTCCAAAAGCTGAATGAAGAATTGGAACCCCAAGTAAACGAAGTAAAGGACCTTTCTCATGGCTTTCGCTCGTTTTACCCAAGCTCATCGGTGAGCTCGCGAAATAACATAGGTCGACCATGCGGTCGGTCTTTTAGGAGTCCAAGGGAAGGTTGCCCTCAGATACCTTCAGTCAATCTCAGGAGTCCAGGGGTAGAAGCTGAGCCGACAAATTTTATGATGGAGGCCAACTGAATATCGCCAGGGGAAAAAAGAACCCGCACATGGTCATGTTCAAGTATCCCGTGGTTGGGTTGAGTGTGCTTGAGTTGAGTGTGGGGTGGGTGTTGCAATATTTAGGGCATCCACAACCATCCCTTCGAGCAAGCTCCCCTAACATATCAAGCCGAATGTCAGCAGCTGGGCGTCTGGTCTGGGCTGCTGGGCTGGGGCTCCTGGGATGAGGCCCCAGGTCAGCACTCAGCGCCAATCCTATGACACACGATTTATGGGGACAAATGCCGAAGCCAAGGTTGAAATTCAAGATGAAGAACCAATGCGATCAACAAATGCACTCTAGCAGACTCTAGCATGACGAAGCCATCAGCCTTGAATCAGAGGCGGAGAACAAATGAGGCCACCAAAACGCGTTTCGGGGAACGCCCTCCGGGGGTTCAAACCTTAGCGGAGGGCGCCAGGCTTGGACGTTGGCCCTGCAGCTGCTGAACACGAGGAGAGCGTTAAGCGACCCTGGAAGGTTCGTTCTTGAGGTTGCATGTTGGTCTCACTCCCCGACTTGCTGGACTTAAACCCCTTTTGGGTTTAGAGCATTTTAGCGACAAAACAAAAGTGAGACTTCTTGTGTTGGCTCCACTCAGGAAGTGCGTGGTGTGTGTTTTTGAGCTGCTCGGTTTGTTTTGAAGGGAAGCCTTCGGGAAATCGCCGGGGCTTTCCCCATTTGAGACACCCAGCTTTTGGGGGTTCGAGGGAAACCACGCGAGACGACCATGACGAACCCAAACGCACAAAGAAAACGGGCTGTGGCATCCCTACCCTACAGCCCAGCGGCAAACGGAAGCTGAGCCAAGTGTTTTTACAAAGAATACCTGGGTGTGTTTAGTTTTTAGGGGGTTTCGGTCCCCCTGTTAAAACCTAAGTAAGAAAAAGGCAAACGACCACCTTATTTTCTTGGGTGTTTTCGCTCCACATGTGCCGTTCGTGTCCCCAAGCAATCCGCGGCCGATATGAAGCGAAAGCTGAGTACAGAACAGGCCCAGGCATGAGAGTTTTCATTTGTCCAGTGACACCCCTTTGCTTTAAAGGATACAAAGGTTTGCAAAAAAACGAAAAGCAGCGCTATTCCGTTTGCGTCGGACAGTGGCACTTTGACCCTTGGAAGCTAATGGCGGTCACACTCGCATTTGGCTCGCAGCTCGGTTTCGCTTGGAAAGGGGTCTGCAGGTTTTCGAGCGCCACGATGAGGTCGGATGCTCATCTTTGATTTGCTTATGAGAATATGGTGTCATTTTCACTTGTCGGTTCTAAAGGGGATTCCGCACTGCTGGACTTTTTTTTCCGGGGGGCGAAATCGCAAGTGGAAGTGATAAATTCGGCTCATAGATTCGTTTTGTTTTGGTCTGAGCGGAGCCAATGTGCCATGCGCGCCTCGCGCGAGTGCCACCGTTCCCTGGCAAATCAAAGCAGCTAGTCTGGGATTCGACGCATTGAAGCAATGCGGGTTGATATAGCCACCATTGTTGTTTACCGAAGGCTTGTCATTTAACTTGGGTCAACCAGTCTTGGGTGTTGAACTCTATAGGGATGATATCATGGCTGTCCCTTGAAACCCAGCAAAACAGCAAATACCCACTGACTTCTTCTAGAACTCCCTGGTTAGCGGGTTTCGTAGAGACAGTGAACGGAAGCCAGGCGCTTTTTGAGGAGATGCTGGATCTAACACTTCAAAACACTCATGTATTCTCACTGGAAACTGGGTGCGCTTCTGGCTTGGATATGTCGCATTTGTGACAGCACTGGCAGCGTTCTCCTTGTTGGCATGGTTTGCTTTGATCGTTGTGCTTTCAGCCTACAAGCCGTGCCCTTCTTTCCTATGAGGGAGTGTCCTGCGGCAAGACCTTCGCTGTATGGCGTGCTTGAGATGCTGAGACTTCGGAAGCGAGCATCATTTCATCAAACCGCAACCTCACCATTGGGGGGATGCGCGACCAAGTTCCCGTTCCTGGCACTCCGTTTCTTATTCTCAAAATAGGAATCGGACCCCTTTTTGCGGCAAGGTCGCTTTCGGTTTTCAGTCACTATGAATTATTTAAAAGGAAATATATATATATATATACATATATATACATATATATATATATATACAGATATGTGTATGTATATATTTATATACATATATATACATATTTCTTTGTAGCAACGTCTCTTTCCTCTGGCTTTCAGTCACTATGTCTTCCCTTTGTAGCCACATTCTTCCTCCTCCCAAACGGAGCTTTAGCTGTAGCCCAGGCGTGCCATGGCGTCGCGGGCTGCACCTCCTGCGGCGCCTGCGGGCGCGAACTCAGCAGCCAGGCGGCTCGTTCGGGGCGTGGTTGGTTCGTTTCGGCGCGGTGCCCGGTTTGTTGAAACCACTCGTAAGTTGACGAGGTCCCCCAGCTAGGTGCCCTTTCTCACCCGTTTCTTTTTTGGGAGGGTTCCCCTACGAAAATAGACTACAGAAAAAGGAGGGTAGCCTTATTCTAACTTCTACTGGAGGACCTAGTTGAAGAACCTCTTGGTTGAAAGGAAAATCCAAACGCGGTTGCTTTTGGGCTGTCAAAGTAGGTCTGTCGTTTTTGTGAGGTACCCTTTGTTTGGTGGTCTTAAAGGGAAACCAAGAGGAACAACGGTTGGCCATTTTGTGGGTCCTCTAAGGAACTTGCTGGTTCTCAGGACATGAGTTGGAATGACTTCTATAAACCATCCCCAATGGTTTCCTTTAAGGGAATCCCTAGGTTCATTCCCAAACCCTGGGTTATTTCGTGTGAGCACCAGCCAGCAAAGGAGCATCCACCCCTGGTTTGACACACGCGCGCTACCCGTGGTGCTCCCTGGGTGTTTTTCCTGGCGCTTTGACCACCAACACCTACCCACGCAACTGAGTTTAGCGCTACCCGTGGGAGTCTTTAGATTTTTAACGCCAAGACCCAGGCGTCGTGAGCTTCAACCAGCTGCTTGCGCTGCCTGTGCCCTGGAAGATGGCGCTACAGCTGCTGGGCCTGGAGGCGACAGAGGGCGACGTGACAGGTGGACGATACTCAGGGAACCCTTAGAGGGGTCCCCACATTCCCATTTCAGGGGCTCCAAGACTCCAGCCTTGAAGCCCGGGCCAACTTCAAGGCGGCTTTCCGTGCAGCATACGGAACACATGAGAGACGTCTGAGACTGTACAGTGACTTGATAGGGTCAGGAGATGGTGGGTAATAGGTACCTGAAATGGGTTGCCCTGGCAAGTGGAAACATGGACCAAAACCTGTGGTCCATATCCTGGTGGTTTAATTTTGACCCATACCCAGGTGGTGGTTGGGATTGCTGGTTTGGGGATTTGAAACCCTTTGTCCCCTGCTGAACCACCAAACCAGCAACCCAAACCACAAATTCGGGGGACACGGACATATGGGGTCTTAGGTCATCCGGTTCTAGGCCTTTTGTGGATGGTCGGACTGAACCACTGCTGACCTTTATGGCTATTTGGCAACGGATCTTTGGACTTGAACTGTTTGGTTGAAACAGTGGGATTCTAAAAAAAGGGCCCACGAACAGTGAAACTTTTTGCAGAGGGTCAACAGCAACCAAGCTGAGAATTGTTGCCATTTTCTGTGGTACGAAGGGAAACGGTTGAAAAGACAAACGAGTCGTGGGGATGGTCTGCCTTGGTGTCAGAGAAAGGGTGGCAAAACAGAATTCGATCGGCTGGGATGGCTGTGGGGGGGGGAAGTCAACATGACACTGATCTTTGGGGATACGTCCCTTCTCCTGAGTGTTTTTGAGACACATTCCTTCATAATGTTTCACCCTAGCAGGGATCCATCAGGGGTTACATCTCATTCGCGTTTTCCGCCGATTTGGCACCCAGTGACTCAGTGAGGGGTTGTGCGACGGGGCAAAGATCAAAGGCGGGGAATGATACTTAGATGGTTTGGCAGTAAGCAAGTTTGCTTAGTAGGCATGGTAAAGCAAGCGTTTGCACGAGGTTACTTCTAGGGATATATAGCATTGGGCGAAGACAGCCACGCTGGCTCGCAAACCATCTCAGACAGCTGGGTAGCATGCTGGATTTCCATTTAGGCGTTCTTTCAAAAGCGGCCTTCGTTCATTTTGCAACCCCCCGCATGTGCCGCTCCATTTGTGGTTGATTTCCAGTTGCTTCCTGTTTAGGGAGCCTGGGGTGGCGGAGACCGGCCTGGAGAGGACATCCCAATCCCACCAAAATAGACTAAATGGGTGGTGCACCTAGCCCAAAATGGGATCCCATTGGTGTTGATCCACGGCCAGATCTCTCCTTTCGCAAGCTCAGAACTGTCGCGAGCTCGAAGCTCCGAGACCTTTATCGCCCGTTCACGAGGGAAACTATGCGCCAAGCCATTCAGGGCAAAGGCTGCTAAGCACATGCCTGGGCTCATCAAGCTTGTTTCTTTGGGGGTGGGGGGGGGGGGGGGGGCGGAGGAGAAATGTATACTTATACATATGTGTATATATATATATATGTAGATACACACATACATAGAGCTATGAATCGATTGATAGATAAGTAATCATCTACATATATATATATATCTAGGTTGGTGCCGCCCTGGGTGAGGCCCCGAGCCTCACCAGCTTCAACGCGGCCTTGGCGCGGCTGCGGATCGGCGGATGGCGCGCAGGGCTGGGGCTCTTCGAGGGGCTGCGGCCGGACGTGGTGAGCGTCAACTCCGCGCTGGCGCTGCCCTCGCCTTGGAGGCGGCGGGCTTTGGGCTGAGAGAGAGAGAGAGGCAGCGGAAAAACAAAAACAAAAAGAGCAAAAAAACGGTTGGTTAGATGGTCGGATGGATGGGTGGATTGGTGGGTGGGTGGGTGGATGGGATGGATGGATGGAGAATTGATAGGTGTGAGGGTTGGTTGGTTGGTTGGTTGGGTTGGGTTGGGTTGGGTTGGGTTAGGTTTCGTTGGGTTGGGTTGGGTTGGGTTGGGTTGGGTTGGGTTGGGTTGGGTTGGTTGGTTGGTTGGTGGTTGCCTGGTTGCCTGGTTGCCTGGTTGCTTGGTTGGTTTCTTGGTTGCTTGGTTGCTTGGTCCCTTGGTTGCTTGGTCACTTGGTTGCTTGGTTGCTTGGTCGCTTGGTCGCTTCGTTGGTTGGTGGGTTGGGTGGGTTGGGTGGGTTGGGTGGGTTGGGTGGGTGGGTTGGGTGGGTTGGGTCTGTTGGTTGGTTGGTTGGTTGGTTGGTTGCTTGCTTGCTTGCTTGCTTGCTTGGTTGGTTGGTTGGTTGGTTTTTCTTAGTTGTTTGAGGTTGCTTCGGGGCAGACCTGAAATCAGCCCAAAGTCTTGCAGAACAAACCTCTTAACTCACAAAAACGGCAACCCCAATCCTCCTGCAAACTGAGCTGGTTCAGAATCCCGAGAACTTTTTCGGTAGACAGAAAGGACCCGATCCCTTCAATCGGAACTTGATCTTCCAGGTACTTTCCAGGTGCCATGGCAACGTAAGAAGGGTAGCACCAAGCAACCCTGGTACACACAAGCCAAGGGCCAAACCCCGGTTTGGAGCTGCGGGATGTCCAGATTTTGAGCATTTGACCTGATCCACAAGGATCCATTGGCTTAGACATAATTTGTGAGATTCCCCTATCAAGCCTATCAGTTTTTTGTAAGGGGATCTTATCACTACTGGAAGTGTTTTTGTTGCAGGGGACAAATGGAGGCCGGGCTTTCTCTGGAAAGCAATCCCAACCAGAACTTGAGTGAGTTCAATTGGTGCTTCACAAGATTAGCATCGATTGGTGGGTTTGCCAGTGTTTCCTTCCAAACTGTCAAGGGGCGGTCCCCAATTCGCTGAAGGAAGCAGGAACAAATCTCATTTGGGCTGGGTATGGATGTAATAGGGGATGCTCAAAACTTTGGTTTCTTGGTTTCCCAGCGAGTCTCAAAAAAGGACACGCCCAGTTTTGACAGCTTTTTGTCCACCGACCATTTTTCCCACATTTTAGAGGGGTTGTGACTAGGAGAATTCATTTGTGATTGTTTTTGTTGAGGCATCCCATTTTGATTTGTTTTGAGGGGATATTAAGTGGTAAAAGCCCAGTGGTTCCCCATTTGCAAAAACTCAGGGCTGTCTACCGGGGATGTTCCTCTCCATGATGTCCTCCCAATGTTCCCATTTGAGCAGCGCCGAACCCCCCCCCATGTCTCATGTTAGTTGGTTATGGCGGTTCTACTCATTGGTTTAAGCAGGACCATTGTAAAGCCTATGTAAACCTTTATAAAGCAAGACTCGATGGGATAGTAGAACCAACCGCCTATATAAACCTATAGCAAAGCTTATATAAACCTGGATAAACCGAACTCGATGGGTTAGAACCCAAAGCCTATATAATTTAAATTAAAGCCACAAACCTTACCCATGTTAGAACCACCAGCTGGGTGAAATGGGGGCTGTTGAGAAAGGGTGGCGCCACTTCCTTCAGGGTGGCCGTGGGCCTCTTCCACTCCGCCCAGCTGAAGCTGGACGTGATCAGCTTCAGCCGCTGGGAAAATGGCTGGACTTGCGGCGCCTTTGAGCGGGGCACTGGAGGTTCCTTAGGGGTCCTTAGGGTTCAAGGTTGCTGTTGTTGTGAAGCAAACAGACCTTTCACCCAACAAACGCTTCGCTCGACTTTACCAACATAAAGCAAACAGACCACATCTTTTCCCCAAAAGCAAAACGACCCGACCGGTGGCTTTTCCTCCCCCCCCCCCCCCCCCGGGTTTTTCCCACCCAACAAACTCTCGCGCGCGACTCGCGGCTCGCCCGATGGCCGGCGAGCGAGCGCGAGAAAGGCTCGGTGCAGCTGGCGCTGCGGTCGGCCGCATGGGTTTTGGGCCTGGCGCACTGGCAACACCTGGCGCAGTCCATGAGCGGAGCTTCGTTCCGGGCCCGGAACGTGGCCGCGCCACTTACTTGGACGGAGATGGAGCTGAGGTTTGACTCAGTTCAGTGGCACCAATTCTTTTTCCCTTCTTTTGGTGGCCTCACCAAAAATGGGGTCTTCCCCAAAAAGGGTTCCCTTTTTTTTCTCTCCAGAAACACTGAACAGCTGAGCCTATGGGACCTATGGGTTGCCTTCGGGTGGCCTTCTTGCTTTTTCCTGCGTTTTGGACGGGGTGGGTGGGCAATGCCATTTTTTTCGACCTTCTTTTGGAGGGGTGGAACCCCTTTAAAGTCGAGCCAAACACAAGAGGGTCCTTCGTTCATGGCCACCAGGGGTCGGGGGTTCTAGTGGATAACTCTTCAATGTGTCTTGCGGAGCTGCCCTGGGAATAAATGAAAGACGGAAATAGGTAAAACGGCGAGAAAGTGCAATTTGGGTCTGTTTGTTTTGAGGCTACGCCTTTTTGATGGGTTTGGGAGACCAAAAGGAAAACCCTTCCATGTTGGGGTCCGAATAAAATGCGACACAACCGTTAAATAGTCATATGAGTCATATGGCTGAATTTTAAGCGTTGGAACCACATCACAAGTGATTGGCTAGCATGAAGGACATGAATCCCCACCTAAATGATGTCCCCCATTAAGTTCACACCAATATCATCTTGGTGGTTCCCTCCATCTCCTTAGGGCTCTAGGTTTTTAAGGTTTACTGGTTGGGTTTCCATCCATTTCGCCCACTAAAAGTTAGTCACTTTTAGCAGGTGATCAGAAAACGGATCGCCCGGTCAGGCTCTGTGGGAAACCCCACTGCCCTTGGCTTGGTCCAATTTTCCACATTTGGAATGCAACTATCCATGTAAGAATGGCGCCATTCAACATGTTGTATATATGCATATATGGGTGAGTATGGTTTTGACTTTCTTGGTGGTTTCAAAGGGAACCCACACGGAAAACCCACAACATGGCGGCTCCACAAGACAAGACACACCCATATATCTGCCCAACGCACTGAACGATATCATGTCAAACGCACCCCAAAACAAGATATTGTGAACGAGTGGCACGCCGGTCTCAGAAACTCCTACCCCTAAGCCCGCCTTCTTTGAACACTATCTTTGGCCTTGCCATCGCGTTTCATTCGGGGGATAGGATCGATCCCATGACTTGTTGTTGGCAGAACTCCGAAATCGCATCAACGTTTTGCGATGCTTTTTAGCGCACGGATAGTGACCTGATTGACAGGTCCAACGGGTTGGTCACCACAGCTTTTCTGGTTGCCTGCCCAAAGGTGTCTATTTTAGGCCAGTTTGGTTCAGGATAGTTGGAAACCGCTGGCTGCAGTTTGGTTCTGATCACCTAGTGCTATCCCTTTCAAGATACTAAGTGGTGACTAACCTAGGCCACCTTCCAATCACCGTAACTCCGCTTCAAAGACTTACAAGCGACCTGGGTTACAAGCCTGGGTCCAAGTAAACCTCGAACCTCCAAAAGTCCAAGTACCTGAGAACTACCCCCCTTTCACCCTCAAAGTAGCAAGGGACCTTTCAACTGGCCAAGGACAAGCTTCTCGGACGCCTCGGCATGGCGCCAAGCCTTGGGCGTGGCTGCGCCGGACGGGAACCCCGGTTTCCTCGGGCTCCCTCGGAGCTCCCTTGGCTCGTGCTGTTGTCGGCCTCCGAAGTGGCGCGACGGGTTTTTCTTTTGGCTTTTTCCGGCGGAGAAAGAAACAAAACTCAGACAAAAAATACGGGGTTTCACACAAAGGGGCGCCATGGTGTTTGTTTTGCAAATAAAAAGAAGCACAGACAAACAACAAAGGGTGGTTGTTCTTGTGCATGGTTTTCCCTGCACAAAATATAAACACAGGGTTTCGCACGAAAAGGTTTGGCCCCAAATTTGGTTTCCCTGCAAGGGTGCCATCAAACAAATACACCCAAATGTCGTGCCAGCTACCACATCACCCTGTACACAGATTTGGCATTCCCTCTAAACATCATCATCCCCACAAAAGGGTTCCGTGTATTTAGTAGAGAGCTTCTTTTGGTGAGCCCTTGGTGAACTGAGCAAACAGAGCTCCAAGATCTGCCTCCACTTCAGGAGGTACCCGTACCCGTACCATCACATGCCCATGTTGCGAAAGCCATCCACCTTGAAAGTCCCGAGGGGTCATCACCTGGTGCCGGTTTCTGACCTGCCCCAGTTGGTTCCCTTTCACTTCGCCGTTTGGGTGACTTGAACCAAATCCGGTGGGTTCCAGGACCCCCAGCTTGCGCCATGGTTTTTTCGGGCGGCGAAGGGTGGCTGACACCGGGTTGGGTTGCAAGAGCTCCCATCCCTCGGGTTTTTTGTTGGTCTTTAGCTTTTTGGTGTTTGGGGTGGAGTTTCCATTTTTGGCCCAAAGTTGGTCCCTTTTGTCGGATCTGAACACGGACCGCGTCGCCGGGTCCAGGACCTCTGCGGCCTGAACTGCGCCCTGCGCTGCTTCAGCGAGCGCTGGCCCAGCGCCTTGGCCGCCGTCGAAGCCGCCAGTTCTGCCGCCGGACTTCGGCCGGACGTGGTGTCCCACGGCAGCGTGCGGCTCGGAGGAAACCGAAGCCGGGAGGGCAGGGCTCGGGCGTGGCCGGCCATTGGAGAATGGGGCGTGTCCTCTCTTTTTTTGTTTCGCGTAGTTTGGGCGGGTTTCATAGGGGAACCAGAGGAAGAATCACCTTTTGGGGGTCCCGCAAGAAAAGATGCTTGTGCATGCCCAGAGTCAAATTCATCTCAGAATGGGCGTTTCATATGGAAGGGACCAACAAGGGGTGTGGGTGTGATTGGGTGATTGGCCAATCACTGATTGGCGGTCGGGTTTGGCAAAGTTGGGCGCTAAACAGAGAGGCCAACTTGAATGTTCAAGTCGCTTTGCAAGTAGGTTACAGCCCATATGGGAAAAAAAAGGGGCCCCTCTGCTAAAGTTGGCACATCCAAGCTGCCACAGGATCGCCGGCTTCGAGCGCGCCGCCGAGTGGCGCTTCGCGCTCAACTTCTTGCGCTCGAGGTGTTGGGCCCCGTGCTCCGGCCGCAGCGGCAGTGGGGCAGATCGATGTGTGTGGCTTTTTTGGGGGGGGGCAACTGCGGTCAGCAGAGGTCCTTATCACGCACCCCAAAAGCAGATCCTTTGAAGAAGGAGGTTGCAACAAAAAGCAGATCCTTTGAAGAAGGAGGTTGCAACAAAAAGCAAATCCTTTGAAGAAGGAGGTTGCAACAAAAAGCAAGTCCTTTGAAGAAGGAGGTTGCAACAAAAAGCAAATCCTTTGAAGAAGGAGGTTGCAACATAGACCCTAAATGTCCACCGTGCAGGGGGGGAAGCTAATTTCTCCAGGAACGTGTTCTGCTACAACAGCGCCAGCAGCGCCTGCGCCCGAGCCGGGGAGTGGCCCATCTGCGCGGAGCTGGTCCGCACGGTGTCCGGCCACTCAGCACAGAAAGAAATCGATTGCTTTAAAATTGTGTAGGTAGTTAGATTCGCCTTTCAATGTCGCAAAAAGGTTTCCTTGGTTGCCTACCAAACACGGAAATGTGTATGCGTCAAAAAGAGGACCCCCAAACCAAAATGTGGTTGTCCTTTTGGTTGCCCTTAGAATGTCACACATACCAATTCCGAACAACACGCACGCCCAAATGGAATCGCTGGTTGCAAACAACCACCTCATACATGTTTAGGCTAACAATGTTTAGGCTAACATTGGTTGAACCCTCATTTAGGTCACGAAAGCACTGCTGGAGTTGTCCTACCCAAGCTATACTTGGACATCCTGGAGGGTTGGGGTGGGCCGAGCTTTGTCGGGCCAAAATTGTCATGTTACAAGCGCTCCTCAGAAGGCCCAAGGTGTAGGCTTGATGCACCCCTGTCACCCACTCAAGCTTCCCTTTAAACGGATGGGCAATTTTGCAGCCAACCCTGTGGATCCCAGTTATGACATGTTGTGGCTATGCTGGGTAACCGCCATCTCACTTTCAGTTTTACATTCTTAAATCGTGGTTTTCTTGGTTGCCTACCCAAACTTCGGGGAAACACGGAATCTCTGGGTATCCCTTTTGACCGTTCCCCACGTCTTCTTGCCGTTTTGGGGGCCAACTTGGCGAGCACGAGTCTAAGGGTAGTTGTATTCCACCCTGGGATTACACCCTTGGGAAATGGCCCAAAAAACGGTCCAAAATAACATGATGTTCTCCCGGAGATCTGCCTACATGCGGTCATTTCCCAGTGGGCGTATTCCCAGGGCATAATTCCAGGGGTACCTTCCCCATTCTTTCCAGGGATCCTTCTTTCTAGAAAACCTCCGGAAACTCAGGGAACATGGATCTGGTTTTTGAAAGACCGATGGTTGAAAAGAATGGGGAATCAACCTCTAGAGTAATACAAAAACCCTCAGAACGAGGTGTGTCCTGGCAACCGGACCTCATCACCTTGAACAGCGCCTTGCGCGCCACGTCGGTGGAGGGCCACTGGCGTGTGGCGAAAGTGCTCTTGAAGGCGATACGCCAGGCGTGCTTGGGCCATATGGGTACCGCTTTTTTTTCTCTTCTTCTTCTTCTTCTTCTTTTTTTCTTCCTGAGGACCTTTTTAAGGTTGGTTTCACAGGGAAGCCAAGAGGAAAAGGGAGCGGCATTTTTTGAGAAACTTTTTTTGTTTTCGTGTTCTCTCAGGAACCCTTTCAAGGTTGGTTTTAAGCTCTTGTTTGAGCCAATCTGAGTGTGGGGGCGCTGAGGAAACCAAAGGGAACCAAAAGAAACCACGAGAAAACCTGCTGTGGATGGGCAAAATCGCTTCGGACCAGTTGGTAGGCGGTTTCAACGGTTGTCCTATTCATAGGGATTCAACGATTTTATCCATTTGAGGTACGTATGAGTGTGTGTGTGTGTGTCAAACGAGGCTATGACCCCCCCCCCCTCCCCGCAAAAAAAAGGGTGTGTCATGTTGGTTCGATGCCAAGAAAGGTACCAACTCCAAAAAAGACCCATATCTATAGCTGGGTTCAAACAGCGAACATGGTTTTCCAAACTGTTCAATTGGTTTATTTCACCCCCAGTATCTGTGGATGGTTGAGTCCAAACCACAGGGGAGCAACACAAACAGCAACAAACTTTCGACGCCACAGGTCGCCTGGGTGTTTCGAAGGGTTGCCAGTGAAATAAATGTGCATGCCGGCCAGTTTTGCCCCTTCAACATCTACAGACTCAAGAAGCAAGTCTGTCCCTTGTAGGGACTCGCAGAACCCTGCGTTCTTGGTGTTTGTTTCTTAACTTGAGTCTTCTTTAAAAAGGGTAGGTAAATTGTGATTTATTTGTTTACACCTGAAGGAAATGGGTATGTGTCAACTAGGGCGCAACATAGCTGGTTGTCCTCCTGGTTTCCCTTCAAACCAAACCCAACAGAGTACCGAGCCTCAACACAGCGCACCTTAGCTTACTGCTCAGTCAGTGCACTTGAAACTTTCTGGGAAGATTACTTTACTGGCACACGACCATAGGTGTCTTTAGTGAAATTTGGTTAGAAATAGATGGGTTCCACTGGTTTAGGTAGGTTCCATGCCGCTTTTGCCAGGGACATCCAAAAGGTCACAGTATTGGGCCACACCTGCGCCTTGGAGGTGGCTAAGGTCATGTGAGACACAATCAAAACCCAGTTAGATGAAGGCTAAGGGACAATCCCGGCCATAAACAGCTGCGGCTGCCTTCTCAATTCTCTACATGGTTCTGGGATTACGCCCATTTTTATGCCAATCAGTTTGATTCTGACTCACCTATGTACACAGCAAGTCACTTAGTTTGAGCCATCTAAGCCGGGCAGGTCGGCTTCCAGCTGTCTCCCGTCAGCTGCGGGAGCCTCACAAGCAGCTGCGGACGGTGCTGGCGCCGGGCCTTCCACTGGCCTGGGTGTGTGTGTGTGTGTTGTCTGGTGGAACCGCCCCCCCCCCCCCCCCAAAAGGCGGGGGGATTATGCACCCATCATTTGGAGCAATGACTCCATTTGGTTGGGGCTATGAGCTGAAGGGAACGGGGGTTTCCAAGACTCGTCTATATTTTGGGATCGACGGAATGTGAAGCAGAATCTGAACATTCTAGTGTTTGCGTACCCTACGTGTGGGCCAGGATTTTGACACACACTTAAATGGGCGTTTCTTTTGTGATGTAATTGATGGGACCCGGGATGAATAAGCCTTGTGTTTAGGTGGGGTCCTTCACCTCTTTTAGGATCCCTCACGTTTCGGGGGTTGTTTTTTATGATAGCGTATATGGTTGGCCAACCTGGAGAATCTGTAAGGTTTCAACATGAAATTGGAAGGCGAGTTGTATGTCGGGACAAACTTGTGTGCGTGCGTGTGTTCGCAACAACCTCGGTAACCATTTTAGGGGTCTTTCCGCGTGTCTTCTTAAGCCATCCAGGTTGTCTCAACTCGGGGTTTAAAAAGAACCTGGGGGGCCATTTGCAGGGCTGCAACCCCAAGTGAGCGAGGCAGACGGGATGGGTCGGTGCATTTGTGGATGGTTGGTTCGTGAATTTGGTTTCTATGGTTTCTTGGGCCGTTGCTTGCGCAGGCGAGCAGGCTAGCTTGCTTGCTTCCGGTACAAGCGGGGTGCTTGTGAGCGAGGGCCACGCCCTTGGGTTGGATCCTTAAAACAGGGGTCCCAAGAAAGGGGGCTCCCTAAGCAGGGCTCCTTAACAGATACATTTTGCAACCATTTGAAACATGTTGCTTTTCAACACCAAAATAAAGGGGAACCGCAATTTACAAGTTGTGTGATTAGCCATGGTTCATATCATCATCAGGGACGTCGCGTTAGTGACCGACCTGTGGTGTTTTGGCTCAAGTTTTGGATCCGGCGCGCCTCGGATGAGCGTCGCCGGGCCCTCACGTCGACCGCCTTCGTGTCGGAGGAGAAAGAGACTTCGGCCCGGGGTAGGTTGGTGGGGATCGCCCGTGCGGTTCATCGTCGATCTAGGTTGCGGGTATCCTTTTCTGGTTTGGTTTGTTTTCCTTTGGTTGTTGTTCTCTGGTGTGTGGGAAACCCTGATCTTTGGGACCGGGGATTGGTTTGCTTTTGGGGAACCTTTCTTTTGTGGCTTGTTTACCCCAACTTACCCATTGCCTGGGCACAGGCTCGTGCCCGAATCACAGGTTATCAGCCGTAGGACTTTCCTACGCGCTTGAGACCATCAACTACAAGCTCTATGTCGACCCCACGATCTCGAAGGAGCGTCGTGGATGAGGAGGCCATCCTAGGTGGCCTCCGCTCAGGTGAGGACCTACCGGACTATGACTACGAGGATTTCGAAGCAGGTTCGACAGGTCAGGACCGCAGGGGTGAAGATCCCGGTAGGGATACACCCAGGAGCCGTGGCAGGTACGCCGACGATGGAGACGATCGTATTTTCCGCCAGGCCACTGATGACGAGCAGACACGAAGGGTTTACTCCGATAGGAGTGGCTCTGAATCAGGTCACAGGCGTGGACGTTTTGACTTCATCAGCATGGCGATGGACATGGCCCGCCCTCATTCGGATGACCCGGAGGCCATGCCGATTCGACCTCCGAGATCTCTTGTTCCAGGTGAGTCGCAGGTCTCGGATGAGTTTGAGAATAGGCCGCAGGGACCAGGGACTATGGTTCTGGCTCCGGGAGGTATCCCGGGCCGATCCACTGGTTCTCAAATCCAGGTCAGTTTGATGAGCACGAGGAGCGGAAATTCACGGACTTCGGATACGATGATCTGTTGAAATCAACCGCAGGTTGGGGCAGTAGCTCAAAGCAGGGATCTGATGCCGGTAGGCCCAACCCTAATACTGCCAAATCTGAGTCTTATGATGGCGAAGGTTACAATTTTGCGGATGAGGAGGAGAGCCATTCGCGCCGAAATGCAGGCAGCCGTGCGACTGCAAGGACTAGTCCCGCCGCTGCCAAGTTTGAGGTCGATGATGATGACGAGTATGCCGCATTTGCGGATCGCCGTGATGAGGAGGAGGACCAACCACGACGAAATGCTAGGATCCGTGATGCTGCGAGGCCCAGGAGCCTCTCTCGTGGAGCCGCCAGGGACCTTCGCGTTGACAGGGATGCCCGAAGCGAGAGAGAGAGAGCCAGGGACAGTCGGGAAGTTCTTCGGGGATTGGAGGCCATCCATGACCGTGAGGGACCGGTAGGTCCCCCGGCGATTGGTGATACCCCGAATGTTCCCCCTTTTCCCAACATTACGTTTGGAGGTCCGTTAAATCAGAGAGACGTGAACTCGAACCGGGTTACTGGTTCGCCGAGAGTCACTGAGCGGGTTGCCGATGTCGTTGGGAGAGGTGCAAGAGATGGCCGGCTTGCCGATGCACTCGGAATCGAGGATCGTCCGTCGATCGCTAGCCCGTTAGGGCGAGATACCAGTGACCTTGAAACGCTAAGGTCCAGCAACGAGTTCACACCTCAATGGGGCTCGACCGCCAGGGAACGTAGTGCTTCTGCGAAGAGACCGTCACCCCTGGCCATTGAGACCGATAGGTCGAAGGCGAGGAGGGCTAGCCCCTCACCAATGGACTCAACTCCGCAGGATGAGGAGATGCCTGATCCTGCTGATGTTCACATCCACTCTACTCCCGAGTCTCGTGCGTCCCATGTTGATCCCCGTTCCGGCGATAGCCGTAGAAGGGGTTCTACCCCTAGCAGGCCATCTGGGGCTGGTGATAGTCCTGTGGATGACCCCAGAAGATATGCTAGAGCTAGTGGGGCTCCTGAGAGGATCGAGATATCGACTCCTCCAGCACTCAGGTCTCATTCTTCCGGTGAATCAGGTGACGCTAGGGCAAAGGAGGTGTTCGATTTGCACATCCAGGAGATGCTCGAGAGAGGTGAGGTTTCTGGCTCAGTCGCGAAAGCGTTCCATATTTTTGCTGACCAGATCAGGTTACTGAACGGTCAAGTGAGTTCCATGAGAAGGGAATGGAGCGACGAGAATCAACAGACGAAGTACAAGGTCGATCGACTGGCAGCTGAGGTTGCGACTCAATCTGATGCCGGGAGGATGCGAATGATAGTTCAACGGTTCGCAAGGGAAGTTATTCCCGATAGCAGGGCCATTGTGAGGCAAGCCATCGATGAGCAAGCCGAGGTCGTGGAGCAGAGGATTAACCTACTGTCCCACGAGGTCCATGAATCTGTCAAGGACAATGAGGCATCGACTGATCGGCTTCGCCTGATGATTCAGGAGAATAGTGAGGCTGCCCGCAGAAGCCATGCTGCTTCTGAGGACGAGATCCTTAAGGATTTGGACAAGCTTGAGAAACGGATGTTCTCGGTAGAGAAAACCGTTGGGATGCGGACACCAGCAGGTGTATGGAACCCGAATCCTGTCGCGCATCCGTCCGATAGGGCCAGCGGCAGTGTAGTGGATGCAAATTTCAGGGAGTTAAACCTGAAGATCGAGAAAGCTCTCCTTGAACACGAGACATTTGCCAAGTGGGCCTCTGAATCCATTGAAGGGATCAATGAAGAGCACGCCCGTCTTGCTAATCGAGTGTCGAGACTGCAGAGTGGAAGGGGTTCTCAGGAGGTCGATAGACCATCAGAACATGATTCCCCGCAGGACTGGCATGAGGCTATTGACGAGATCAATCGGAAGATGCAGGATCTGGCTCGAGGAATTCAACGTCAACGTCGGGATCATGACGACATCATTTCAAGGTTTGAGACCGTGAAATCACATGTTGAACAGTATGAAGCGAGATCGGCAATTGTGAATCGGGTCGTTGATGGTATTCAAGGACAGATCCGTAATCTTCCTGCAAGCAGTGACCAAGTGCAGCCTGCCGTTAGGCGAGAACTCGGCTCGTTCCGGAGTACGCTTGAAGGCGTTATGCGGAGAGTCAGCGCTATCGATGGTAACGTGCGTAATCTTAGCGCAGCGAACAACAGAATCATGTCTCAGCTCTTTGAAATGGAGGGTCAATTTGACGAGGCCGCTGGCATCATTCAGGGTGTCCAGCAGATTAATGAGGCTCCTCAACAACCCAGAGAGAGACGGAATGTTGGTTACGATGCATTTGCGGGGCAGGGACATAGGATCAGGTCTCCGACGCCCACACCCGGGGAAGGTGACGGCCGGGGTATTGGCCGTCCGGTGAGACCAGGCGGAGGTGTTGGTTTGCCTGACCAGGCTTTGCCGAATGTGCCCGATAGGGTCGATCCTCCTCGTGCAGGCAGGCATCCAATATATCCCGTTAGCGAGGGGTCCGTGCAGGCTGGCCCCTTACCTGACAGGTCGCATTCACCGCCAGGGCGTGCGAGGGATGGCCCCCGCGCGCGCGCAAGGGGGGACATTTCTGTTTCTCCAAATAGGGATGTGGGTAGGAATAGGAGCCCGAGGCCTGCCGCCGTCCCCGATAGGGGATCTGAGGTCCGAAGTCGGCAATCAAGGGGGGAGAGGCCAATCCGCGATAGCGGGAGCATCTCTCCGAACCTGGATAGACCGATCCGCGATAGCGGGGACGTCTCTCCGAACCCAGACCGTCATCCAGGAGGTGGTAGGGGTATTAGGGTTCATGCCGACATCCAGAGTCCTGGTGATGAGTGGAGGACCCCTGGGAGTAGAGCCAGCGCCGACACCCAGAGTCCCGGCGATAGGCGAGGGACCGCTGGAGCTCCGTCGGATCGTGGACAGGCCTCAGCGCCGGCTGCAAGAGGGGCTCCCGGCGGCGATGGCCCAGACGCGCCAAAGATTTGTGCCCTCGATGATCCCAACGACCGTAGGCACCCGAACGCTGAATTCTCGTGTGTGACGTGCAGTCGTGAGTTCTGCGGGCTTTGCCGTGGTGACGACGGGGACTGTTACAATTGTCAGTTCTTGAAAATGAAATGCTGGGCATGTCGCAAGAATGCTCAGGAGGTCTCCATGTATTTCTGCACGGATTGTGGGACTCACGTCTGTGAGAATCACAGTTACTTTGGAAGTGACGGCCTTGAGCGGTGTGCGCGCTGCAATATTCGGCATGAGCGCGCGCAAGCTGGACCGCCCCCTCCTCCTCCTCCCGGGGGAGGTGGTGGGCAAGGCGGACCACCTGGTCAAGGTGGGAGCGGAAGTGGTGGTCATGGACATGCCCCAGCTCCACCACCAGGTCCTGGGCATTATGGTGGAGGCCAAGGTTCCGCTGGGCCTTCTGGAGGCCCGAGTGGAGGGGCTCCTACCGGGGGTTACCCTGGTTGAGCGCCCGGGTTCCATGGTAGTGCTGCGGATACTCATGGAATTGGGAACAATCAGTGTGGTTCCAGTTTCTATGGTCCTGCCTACGGAGGTGGCGTTGGCCACCAAGGGGTTGGCGCTGGCGGTAGTCAGCCCAACGATGCTGCAGGTTACCCCTCAAGTGTTGCAAGCGGTGGTACTCTTGGGCCAGGTCTTAGCCTCGGCTACAGCGTGAATGGTGCCGGTAGGCAGGGAGATGGTGGTCTTCTACCTGAAGCCTTGAGGGGAGATGATGGACGGGACAGGTGCACTAAGTGTAGCAGGATCCCTGAGCCCGGTTTCCCTCTTGTTCCTTGCGTTGGTTGTGGAATGAGAGCGTGTGAAGTTTGCTGCCCTATGCCTGCTAGGCTGTGTGAGAGTTGCAGGATTACCTCATGCACCCCGATAGGGGCTCTGATTTCCACTGTCGTCGATAAGGATCGATTCCATCATAAGTGCAACACGATCGTGCTGCCTGCTGAGCCGACAGCTGATAAGCTGCGGGAGTGGCTTTCCGAGATAAAGGAAAGGGTCAGGAATGCTTTCAGCTTTGATTCTGACTACGCGTTAGCGTGGATTTCAGAGACTGAGAGGCTTGACTATGATGCTCTTGGTGGACCCTGCAAGTACCCGATTTTGGATTCCAATTTCACGAGTGCTATCAGGGAATGTATCAAGACCAGGGCTGTTAGGGACAAGATGAATCGCCTGACCGAAGCCGCTCAGAATATGAGTCCTCCCCAGGGTATCAAGGGGAGACAGATCTTGAAGCTTCTGCTGAACCACCTGCAGACTGGAGTCGAGGACGACCAGACCTTCAAGATTGCTGAGTTGACCAGTCTCAAGTGCCGGCAGACGGGTCACTCTGATGATGAAGCAAGGCTCCGGAGTTATCTGAGCACCTGGGACAATCTCATTTCTGGGATTAGGAAGAAGATCGATGATGGGGTACTGTTAGCTGTGTTCATCGAGAACGTTCGTCATCTACGCTGTATGCGGCCCGACATCGAGAGGTGGGATCGCGATGTGACCGTTAGGTCATTCGCGTGGCTTTATAAGGCTTGTCAGGACTGTGTCGAACGGTGGCAGAAGCGCCAGAACACGCTTCAGATGTACCAGACCTTTCATGAACAGAGGTCACGATCAGGCTCTCAATCCCGGGAGAGGGATCGGCATCCTGGTGCTCCTGGTGTTGTGCGGCGGTATGACCCACTTGCCAGGAAGAGTGATCCCAGCCCTTCAAGGTCCGTTAGGTCCGGAAGGGATGGGAAGGCCGACGGGAAGCCAAGGTCCTCTTCGCCCGGAAGAAGCAGTCAAAGGGACAGGGCTTCTCCTGGAAGAGGCAGCCAAAGGGACAAGCGCACGCCATCTCCCAAGTCGCCGAGAAGACAGTCCCCTGCTGGGCCTGCTGATCGGGCGTGCTGGGAGTATACGAAGACTGGGAAGTGTCAATATGGCCGGGAATGCAGGTTTGAGCACGACAAGAGCCCAAGGAACCCCGCTGCGCCCTCTACGCCGAGGACTGGAGATAGGCCCGTTAGGGACAAGCCTATGTTCTTCGGGTACTGCTACGACTGGATGTATGGCAAGTGCACAGCTCAGCCGTGCAAGTACCTGCATCAGAAGCCACCACCAGGCACGAAGCCCATTACGCCTCGTTCCACTGCTGGTCCGGTTGTTGAGGATGAAGAGGGGGATACCCCTAGATCGCCTACGCCCAGTCCTCCCGATAGGGAGGCGAGGCGTCTCGACAGCCCCGCTCAAGGATTGACGGATTTTTAGGCGGGGCGGGCCGTTACCCTGAGGCCAACCGTGTTGTTGTGGCGTGTCCAGCTATGTGGGCTGTTGCCCCAGCTACCGGTGGGTCTGCACCGGGTTGCCTCCCTCCTTGCGTTAGCAGTTGGGAGAAAAGCGAGCGAGGCGCATTGTTCTTCTCCGGCACTACCGGTGGGGGTCCTAAATGGGACCAAGTCATCTGGAGACGGACAGTTGACGCAAATGGGACCGTAATCGAGGATGTCGGGGTGAACTTTAGTGATCGCCGAGCAACCTTGTTCGGGAGGCTCCCAAGACGAAGTGACACCAAGACGACGTTTTGGTATTGCGACGATGCGGAGGCTGTACTCTCCTGGAGGAACAAGTACTTCCCGAAGGGTCCCGGTAGGGAACCTCTCAGGGTCAAGATTCCCGATCTTCCTGATGTGTTTGTTTCTCGATTGAGAATGACAATACGGGTAGGGTCGTGAATCGTTGCCGTGAGGCTGGATACAGCCATCCAAATGCGATTAAGTTCCCTTCGCGCAAGAGAAATGCTAGGGAAGTTCAAAGTGCTCTGATAAGAGCAGCGGCTGTTCACGCCCAAGTGCTCCTAGACAATGACGAGGACATCGATACCAACCCTGGTGATGTGCGGGGACATCGCGTTGTACGAAAGCCGAAGTACACTCAGAAGGTTGCTGCACCTGTTGGATACGATGGGGTGAGGTGGCTGGTAGATACTGGTTGCCCAATGGATCTGGTCGGTCTCGGTGATTTGAAAGGACCCGATAGGGCCCTGATTGCCAAAGGCGGACACACTCATGCGCTGCACACTGCCAACGGGGCGACTCGCACCGCTGGTCGTGTTGATGCTGATGTTGGCAACCTGGACGAGGTGATTGAGGCACACGTCCTTGAGTCCACTCCATCCATCATATCCGTTGGAAAGCGTTGTATGGATATTCATTTGTATGGGCTGCAGGTTGCAAGCCTACTCTTACGTGTCCTTCGGGCCGGACGGTGACATTGGATGTCATCAACAACGTGCCATATCTTCCTCATGGTGACACTCAGTTCGTTTCTCCCACTCTTGATGATGCTGAGCCAATCCCTGCTATGCCTGCCCCCGGGGCGGCGTATCGAGGGCTTGAAGCGAGATTCCGCTGTGTAGGTCTGAGCTTGCGGCCAAGAGTGAGCTACAGGACACCTGGCGCACTGAGCGGTCGGGCCATGTTGTGAAGGAGCACCGGCTTCCGCGCAAAGCAAAGTTTGTGCCGATAGGCGATGATTGCCCCGTTGGAGTTGATCGATTGGACAACTACAGGAAAACTGTCGTTCATCGAAATGGGGTTACCCATGAGGTGCTGGTTGATAGTCTATGGGAGTTATCCGAAAGAGATCAGCATGCGATAGCATCTAATGTCCCTTGGACGGGTGAAACGTGGTTTCGGGTCAAATGCGAGACCGTTGCTCTTCCCGGAAAGGCGGAACAGGGGGGTGAGGGCGATAGCCACTCACCACTTTTTCCTGGCCCGGGGGAAGGGGATGATGGTGACATTGTCGAGATAAACTTTCTCTCCGGACTACGCACAGAGGCTGAGTGGCGGGCAGATGCTAAGACGCTTCGCCATATGCTCACGCATCTCCCAAAGAACCCCTATTGCCCGCACTGCCAGCGTGCGAAAATGGAGAATGTCAAGCTTCGCCGCAAAGGTGGTGCTGCTGCGCATGACGTGGTAAGTTTCGGGGACCTAACCACCGCCGACACGATGGTGTTGAGAGGATTGAAGGATCGAGGCTTTCATGGCGAAGCAGACGCGATAGTGTTCTATGACCTCGCTACTGACTACCTCGAAGTCCTTCCTGTGCAATCCAGATCCCGTAGCAATACGCTGGAGGCATTTCGCAGGTTTGCAGGGGGGCAAACTCTGAAGTTAGTGTACAGCGACCAGGCCCCAGAGCTGAAGAATGCTGTCACTACGCTTGGAGCATTGCACCGGCTTTCTACACCGGGCATGCCCAAGACCAACGGCCTGATCGAGAACAAGGTCATGCTTGTTCTCCATGGGGCACGTGTGCTCCTGCGTCAAGCTGGATTTGAACCTCGATGGTGGCCATTTGCCGTTAGGCATTTTTCCATGGCAAGGAATATTGAAAATCGCGGTGAGGGATCATGTGGATGCGACGCCACGGTGACGGGAACTTCAGCGGAGTCATTCTGCCGTTTGGTTGTCTGGTCGACTTCTACCCCATTGCTCCCAAGATTCGCAGGGATAGAAAGGGGGGGGTTCAAAACGCCCAAAACGACTTCAGACACGCTGGAAAGATCGACTCAGAGGACGTTGATGAAGGAGGAGACCACTGGATCGCAAATGAAGACGAGAAGGTTCTCACTCGCGTCCACGTTGAAGCGCGAACCGAGCTCTTTATCCCGATAGGGACGAGCTGTCCAGTCAAGATCAAAGACCTTGGCAGGAGGCGGAGCACAGTCCTCAACTATCTGGACGGATCGACCGAATTTGTTGTTGACGAAAACTGGCTCCAGGCCGAGAACGACCGTGGAGGTAACCACGAGTGGACTGGAGAAACTCATTTCGACTGTGATTTTGATCAGATCGATGAGGACGAGGCCGAGATCTATGAGAACGAGGAGTATGAACCCGAATGCAACGACGAACCGGACTTTGTTCCCATTGATGAGGTAGAGGTTGAAGAGACAAGCGTCACTACTGCCCTGCCCGCCGAGAAGAAAGAGCGGGACTTCATCAAGATAGAGGAGGATCCGAAGTTCGCCCCATCTTCCAAGCCAGGCCTATTTCTGGGCTATCGGTTAGAACCAGGGGGGCTGTGGAAGGGCGACTATCTCGTTGCTGATCTCGAGCACATCCAAAGGGGTCTCAGGAAACCAAGTATACACCAGGTCAAACGTATCTGGAAGAACCCTGAGGAGCCCTACGTGTTCCCGATGTTGGCATCCTATGACGCTAGGACTCGGACCATTCGGGAGGCGTTAGCTGACCGAAGAGCCGACCTTAAGCCGAGTAAGAAGATCAGGGATGAATTCGACTTTGATGAAGGTCGATTTGATGATCCTGATGATGATGACGATGACCAACAGGACGAGGGGGGCGGTAGCTCTTCCAAGTCTGATGGGGCCATTCAGAGCAAGGCTGTCCAAGGGAGTGGTGACGCGTGCGTCTCAGATTACTGGGAGCGGCACGACGAGGACAGCGCCTGGTATCGCATCCACGTTGAGGTGCGGAAGAAGTTCTTCGGGACGACGAACGAGGACCTCCCTCCAGGTGGTCCTTCGCATGAGGAGCTTGACACCGTTAGGGTCACGCACATGCGGGGGCTTGATGCCGTTGGAAATTGGGTGAGAGACGATCGTCATCACGATGCTCCCAATCATCGGCATTTCACGCGTGGATTTTGGACTGGTGTGACCATCCTCTTTGATAAGGGATGTGCTCCCCACGGTAGGTTTAAGCCAAAGGAAGAAGGAGCCAAACCTGCCGGAGGTCCGAAGAAGGGTCATGAGCTGCACGGAGACAGGATCGACTATGGCCAATCCGCCGATAGGCGTGAGCGACCATACGCAGGCACCGGAAAACCCAATTCAATTGATGCGGATAGTTGGAGACAGATGTCCACCCGGTCTCGGGAGATATATGTTCAAACCGAACGGGAGTTATCCCTAAGGGAAGAAAGACGCCGCGAACATCCTGAGAGGGACCCGGCTGCTCCAGCGCCTGGCCGCAAGCTCCTCATCGAGTTTGCGTGTGAACCTGACTCGCGCTTGTCCGCAGTGATGATGGAGTGTGGAGGCGATGCAATTCGCGTTCACGTTGGCTCATTTGACATCACCAAAGCCAAAGACGTTAGTCGGCTTATTGGGATCATCGAGGATAATCCTGGGTGTGACCTGTGGGCGTCAATTCCGTGTGGACCGTGGAGTACATGGCAGTATGTCAACCTTTCAATCCACGGTGCTGAGTTTGCATCACACCTGAACGATCTTAGAAGGAATTCTCAGGTTATGTTTGCGGCGTTCCTGCGGGCCTCCCGAGCCGTTAGGCGAGGAGGGGGCAGGGTTGCATTTGAGTGGCCTAGACACTGTCTTGGATGGAAGCAACCGTTCATGCAGAGGTTTCTTGCTGATCCTGGTGTCGAGACCGTTGATTTCGACGGCTGTGATTTCGGGATGCAGGACAAGGACGGCGTGCCAATCAGGAAGCAGTGGAAGGTTGCGACGACCTCCAAGGAGCTCATTGATGAGCTGTCAGGTCGAAAATGCAAGCACGAGAAGGGATACCTTCATGCACGCATTGAGGGGTCAGTCACCCCGACGACTGCTCTCTATCCAAGTGAAATGTGTGAGGCAATCGTTGGAGCATGGTACCCGAACGGTACTTCCAAGAAGGTCGCGAATGCGATGCCGGTCGAGATTGACCTGGTTGAACAGCGATGGAAGAAGAAGCCGGATACCTTGTACGTTAGTCTTAACAGTGAGGCTGCCAAGATCCCGACGCGGGCTACTTCGGGGAGTGCGGGTTTGGACACCTATGCCTCTGAGGGAGCATGTATTCCAGCAGGGGGGTCAGGCTTGGTCAACACCGGAATCTCGATAGAGATGCCCGCGGGGGTGTATGCTAGGATAGCTCCCAGGTCAGGACTAGCTGTGAAAAATAGGATCGCTGTAGGCGGTGGGGTCATTGATCCCGACTACGACGGAGAGATCAAGGTCATCCTCTTTAATCATGGGGATGAGGACTTCATCGTAAATCCTGGGGACCGCATTGCGCAGATCGTACTGGAGCGTGTCATGCTCATTGACGCGTCGATCGTCCCTAGGAAAACCAAGCGGAGAACCGATAGGGGATCCGCGGGTTTCGGAAGCACTGGTATAGCTGCTGCTGCCCCTATGATTGGATCTGACGGAAAGGCCTTTGAGTTTTCTATGCCCAGGGGGGAGATATCCCTCTCTCATCGGCCAAAGAGCTCGGGTGTCTTTCCTCCCTTGTACGCTTGTGTCGCTAGACCTGTGAACAAGAAGGAACAAGCTGGGAATGCCAAGGCTAAGGCCGCTCTTCAGAAGGAGTGGGACAAGTTAACTTCGCAAGGATGCTGGGACTTGTCAACTGTCCAAGAGTGGCATGATGTTGCGGCCAAGGCACGTAAGGAGGGGGAGAAGATCCATGTTGGTAGAATTTTCGACATTTGTGTCGAGAAGAATCACGAGCTGCCGGAGGACGATCCGAATCGCAAGTATAAAGGGCGAGTCGTGTTCGAGGGATGTTTCGTCCGTGATGAGATCGGGCATTGGGCCCTGTTCTCCGAGAACACCTCCTGCCCCGCTACTATGGCGGCGGGTAAGATGGGTGATGCTCACGGGTTACTGCCAGGGAATCTTCTGGAAGTGAGTGATGGGGAATCTGCATACACTCAGGCCCGCTTGAAGGGAAAGAAGACTTGGGTGAGGATTCCTCGTGACCAGTGGCCACCTGAGTGGTTCGACGGCAGCGGAAATCCCAGATATAAGGATCCAGTCGTTGTTCTCGTGCTCGCACTATATGGACATCCGGACGCTGGTACCTTTTGGGAACAGCACTGCGAGGCAATGCTGAAGAAAGTCGGATACGTCAAGGTGAAGGATTGGGCCAGCGTGTTTAGGCATGAGGAGCTCGACCTCTTCCTTGTCGTGTACGTGGATGACTTCAAGATGAGTGGGCCGGCGAAGAACATCGCAGAAGGATGGGCGCTGATCTCGAAGGTCATCAAGATGGAGGAACCAAGGCAGCTCAAGAGATATCTTGGCTGCGAGCACGAATTCACGCAACAGGTGGTCAAGGGTCACTTTGACCCGAGACTGGCGTGGACGGTCGGCAATCCTCCTGATAAGGAGCAACCCGACTTGAGGTTTGGTCCAGAGGGGTTACTCTCTAAGGACATCCCCAAGCCGGAAACCACGATAAGGTTCATCAAGTACAGCGAGAGCAGCTTCATGCAGGCGTGTGTCGATAGATACATTGAGCTGTGTCAGGGAAAGTACCCGAAGAAGCTGCAGAAGGTTGAAACTCCGTTCCTGGACGAGAGCAAGCCGGAGTTTGACGAGAATTCCGTCAATCCTGAATTTGACAAACTCTTCAACCAGGCGATGGACATGGAGACCGTCAATGCGCAGCCAGGATGCCTCGGAAATGACGCGGCGGCGGTGCTGATGAAGGTTCTCTACGGGGCTCGGATGGGCAGGTATGACCTGATTCGTCCCGTGCAGGCGTTAGCCAGCCGGGTCACGAAGTGGAATCATCTGTGTGACCGCAAGCTCCACAGGTTAATTTCATATGTGAACTCTACGCTCGACCTTCATTTGTACGGTTGGGTGGGCGATAGCCCAGAGTTCATTGAGTTGGTTGCTTACTGTGATGCGGATCTGGCTGGGGATCGTACTGATTCCAAGAGCACATCGGGAGTGCTCATTTGCCTTGTGGGTCCTAGGACCTACATGCCCATCACTGGAGTAAGCAAGAAACAGACTTCCGTTTCGAAGTCGACTCCTGAAGCAGAGATTGTTGCTCTCGACCATGGAGTGTCCAAGGAGGGAATGGCATTAGCTACCCTCTGGCAGCACGCTATTGGGAAGGGAAAGGAGACCCAGCCGTTTATTATCAACGTGCTGGAGGATAACGAATCGGCATGCCGGATCGTTATAACTGGGAATAATCCCAACATGCGCTATATGTCAAGGACGCAGCGCATTGACATCTCGTGGCTCAACGAACGTTTTAATGATGGAATTTTTCGGTTCGTTGCGTGCCCGTCTCACTACCAAGGTGCAGACATTTTCACTAAGGCCTGCATTGACAAGGTCGTGTGGAATAGAAATCTGCACACCCTTGGTATGTTCCTGCCGGGATACCTGCAGGAATATTTGGCCCAACCCACCCAACCCTGTCTTAAGCCCCCTGCCGCTCCTGGCCTGCCCCCGCTTAGGGGGGTACGCATGGAATCAGGTGCAAAATCCGGTTTCAATCGGCTCATCGAGAGGTTACTCTCTGAGTACGAGGGAATCGTGATTGACGAGGAAAAAGGAGGGAAAAGATGCGAGAAAACTATTATTGCGGACCAGGCGATAGCCGGAGTTCTTGCGTATAGTGATCTTTGCAGGGTTGTCACGCTTCAAGTTGCTCCTGGTTACAGGAATCACATCATACGGTCTGGTAGGATTGAAGGCGATAGCCTTTGTTATGTTGTGCTTGTTCTTAATGATCTTGCACCCGATAGGGTTGATTCCAGGACTGGGAAGTGGGGACAGACCAGAAAGCTTAGGGATAGGACCGAGGCTGCCGTTAGGCAAAGGTTCAACTTGGCTTGTGATGCTCGAACCAGTGGATGCGTTCCGATCATTCTCTATCGACCTAAATGCAATATCTTGAAGGAAGGTGAGGTTGAAGGAATCGCCACCACGCATGGGTTTGATTGCAGGTCTGTTTGCGCTTGCCAATGTGGTCTCAGGAGGCATGGGATTGTGTTTAGGTGCTTTTCTTCTAAGTCTTTCAATTCGTTTTGGAGTACTTGCAAGATGCGAGGAGGGGATACTCTCTCTCAGCACGACCGATTGCTTGCTGTTGGGAAGTGGTTGAACAACTTTGTTGCCGCGTAGCATTTGCTTGATCAAGTTGGCTCACACCGCGGGCAACCGCACCACATTCACAGGCGACTCAGTGCGCTTACTGACCAGGACAGAAGCATGAGGCAGGTATGCCTGTCACTAAGGTTTTTATATTCTTCTGCTTCGTGAAGGACGGATTCAGTCAGTTATTCATCTTCTAGGTTCTTGTTCTAGGGAGAGGGTCTCTGGCCGATAGGCTGAGCCTTCTGAAGGACAGGGGAATTCTGGCCGGTAGGCTGGGTCCCCGGTCCCTCCGTGGTTCCGTGGCCGGTGGCCCGAACCTGCTGACGCATGGCGGCAGCTGGCGGAATGGGCCTGGGGCGCTGCATGGCGACGCCTCCGCGACCGTCCTGGGACCTGGAGATGGGCCTGGGTATGGAGAAGCCTAAGGCTGTGGCCAGTTGTTTGCTTGCGGGGTACCGCGAGTGGACGATTAAGGGGTTTAGGGGACAGGATCCGAAGTTCACCACGATTGATCCAGATATGGAGAAGGCTGATCAGCTGATTGAGGATGACAGTGCCGCGAGGTTCGACGAACTGGTTGGCAGAGTGTCCCACATCAGCAAGGACAAGCTTGACAAGTCCCACATGCCGGTGACGGACCATGAAAAGCTGATCCGGTACCGGGCGGTCAGGACTGCTGCGATAGTGGCGGAAATGAAGCGCCGGGGAGTGGAGGTTACGGAGATGAACGCCGTGCACTTGGCGGCCATCCTCTGCGCTGCGGTTCCGACGGACCCTGCTTTCTTGCTTCCCTACCATATCGCGTTCGTGTTTGAGGAAAGCGTTGAAAGTGGCAAGAGTGCGCTACCTATGGATAGCAGTACGGAGCCGGCAGCTGAACCATGCGGAGGAATGTGGGTTGGAGACCCGAAGGGCTGGCCGGAGTGGAAGACGGTTCACCCGCAGACTGCCTTGGTAAAGGCGGTAGCTGATCAGGCAGAGGCGGCATTCGGAGATCACCCTCTGTATAGTGGAGATGATTTCGGTGATGCGGAGCACCATTTCAACGCAATCCGTGCCTGGATGAGCGAGAGGCCGAACGCACTGTTCACGCCTCCGGAGTTGGTCGTGGACGCGATGATGCTGACGGAAGGGAGAAACAGGGAGGAGATCGTTAGATGTTCCTCGGGACGAAGGCTTTCGTCGGTCCCGTCGGTCAGGAAGTTCGCGTCGGCTGATAAGCCAGGGATGCGGGGGTACCTGCACGCGATGGGACAGATGTCAGGTGTGGTCACGTCCCTGCATGATGCCTTTGACTGGGACCGTAGACAGGTGTTGAGGATCTCGCCCAAGAACCCGGCGAGTACCACTGATGTGGAAATTGGTCCCGACGATGGATGGGCATTCTTCGATTTGGCCATCAATTTCAGGGGCCAGACGGACACTGAAAAGGTCCTTATCCATGGAACTTCGAAATCCTCATTGTGGAGCATTCTGGGTGGTATGCAGGTTACTGCGTCCACCGCGAGTGATGAATGGGTAGGGGTGTGGACATCTTTGAAGGCGGTTGAGGCCCTGGGATACAGCACTCTGTCGCACTACGGTCAGAACACGTGGGCGAGGGTCGCGATTTGCATCACGCAACCGGACGAGTCTGAGAACTTGTTCAGCGACAATCCCCACCTGAAGGGTGTCAAGCGAGGAGCCCAGCGTGTGTTCCCGAACGCGAGGCTGGGGATCTGTGGGATCTGCATCAAGCTTGAGAAGCCTGCGGCGGACTCACAATATGTAGAGCTGTGCAACTCAGGGGGCGATAGCACCCTGCAGTACTACAACCCGTTCGTTGAATGGAATCCGCATGCTCCATCGGTCGTGTGGGCTATGCACAAGTTCTTCCCAGAGAACTACATGGGACCGATAGGTCTATCTGTTGAAGAGGAGAACATGCGTGCTGCTCCAGGAACCCCTCAGGCTGCCGAGGCGGAAGGTGGGGCACTATTCGCCAGGATCGTGCCGAAGTCGAACATGTTTGAGGCCATCCGGGGTGAAACGTTTGAGCTCACACTAACGAAGGGATACCTTACCGAGATCAAGGACGAGGCAAAGGCCGTTGGTCGGGGTGCTCTCTTCCCGAAGGAGCTTGAGTGTTTTGAGCAAGCTAGGAAGGTGATGCGCCTGATCAGGAGTGGGAAAGTCATCCCGCCAACTCTGGAGCTGCCGAGGGGAGGATACTCCCGTGTGGCGGTTGATTCCGTACAAATGGAAAGGCTGTGGGACGCATGGGCAGTCGCCGTGTTAGCGGATGTGATGCTGCCCATCTACCCATCCATCGTTCTGCACGAGATGAGTCGCTACCAAGACAAGATGATAATCTTGCTTCGATGTTTAGCGGCTAGTGGAACAGGTGCTGCGGTGAGGATCGCTGCGGCCTTGGCGGCCGGGTACGGTCCTCCAGTGTTCAAAGAGGATTCCGCAGCTCCGGATGCGACTGTGTTCTACCTGCTGGATCAGACGTTCAACACTGCATCCGCGAAGAACAAGAAAGGGATGGACCCAGCCACGTTGGCGGAGGACATCCTCAAGTGCAGGGCAAAGAACGATCGGTTGAGGGGTTCCCCAGATCAACGGTCGTTCAAGAACTACGAGGTGCATTACGTGACCAGCACTCGTGATAACGAGGAGACATCCCTTCGGATGATGGTTGACAAGGCGTACAAGCTGATGGACAAGCGGGCTGACGACTGCATCCAGAAGTACGGCAATGCAGATGCCGCCAAGCATGACCTGTATGTCTTTGGTTTCCGTGGCTCCTACCTGTATAGGTGGGAGAGGAATGCATGGAGGGCCAGAAGTGATGCGGCGACCGTGTGGAGTAAGGATGTGGAGTCGCTGATCGCGCTCAACAACAAGGTCAAGGTGATGGTTTGCGGCCCGGGGCGATCGTTAGATCGAGAGGGCGACCAAGGGGTTCACATGACTAAGGAGATCCAGTATAGGATGGGCGATCTCCGTGCGAACCTGATCCCAGTGGTTTCAGCAGACGCTGTGTCATGGGGGAGTGAAGTTGACAGCTACGGCAGGAATCGGCCGGTCCAAAGAGCATGGGCTGTGGTGCCGCCCTACCTCGCGGCTGTCCCGGACTTTTTCTCCCTGACTAGGACTACATGGTCTGGTTCTGTTACGTTGCACATCAGGGACAACATCCTCAAGCTTCTGAAGGAGGGTACTTCTTCGAAGATGGGCGATGGCGGATCGATGTCTGAGTCTGAGGATGTCGACATGACAGGTGCCGCTCTGGGAGGACCGCCGGTAGGCGTTACCCCTGGTGGGCAATCATCTGACGCAGGTCAGCATGCGGGAGGTCAGACCGCTGCCCCGAAAGCACCTCCTAAGGCGTTAGTCACGAAGGAGATGCTGGCATCGGTGAGACCGAAATCTCCGCCGAACCCACCTCGGAGTCCGAGGGTTTCTTCACCTCAGGTCACGGCGACCGAAGTTGGGAATCGATGGTCATCGAATCTTCGAACGCCTAGAGCGACGATTGAGGAGGAGAACACGGGTGGCTCCGCCGAGGTCGATGATCTCCTACCCGATAGGGAAGGGGTCGATCTCCCTACGGATACCTTCAACGATGGTGGGGACCCGACCGAGGCCGAGGTGTTGGAGTCCACCGGAGACGTTGAGATGGGGCCGGAGAAGGAAGCCGAGGTTCCCGAGGTAGGTGAGGAGGAGGCTCCCGGTAGGGAAGCTGAGGTGCCTCAGGCCACTACGACTACGACAGAGCCGTCGGTGGAATCGCCTGCGGCAAAGCGAGCGGCGTCGCCCGTTAGGGAGGAACGCAGGGCTCGAGAACCTATTGGTGCTCAGAAGAAGGAGGAGGCGTCGGGTGCACGTGGCCCGGGTGTGCCAGTCTCCTATGCTCCGAAGTACACGGACGACGACGGGGACCTGCGGGATACTGCGGCGACCCCGAAGGCGGCTTCAACCCAGGAGTCTCGAGGGGGCATACACAATTATGCGAACACGCCGTACCCGGAGCACCCGGGAGAGGCGCCCGAGCTGAAGTCAGCGGAAGTTCGGCACCACCGTGAGCATAGTTCCTATCAATCCACGAGGGGCTCGCGGACATCGGCAAGACCGGCGGAGAGCAGGTCGAATAGGAGGTTCATCGTTCAGCACATCCTGGCTAGGGAGGCTGGTGAGCCCTTCATCTATGCCGTGATCAGGAACAAGGCAATCACTCAAGAGCGGGTTACCGCGGAGGAGTGGAGGAAGGCGAACGAGACTAGCCACATTGTGTTCCCGAATCGCGATAGCGAGTGGAACGCGGTATTGGAGAGGGCCGTGCATAACGATTACATGTACGGGGCATTGGATGCCTCCCGAGCTGCTGGGAGGATCGATCAGGAGTACATCAATCCTCGAGATCGGAAGTCTACGCCGTGGGGTGATCAGCAATGGAACATGAAGAAGGTGGCGTCCGAGGCTGCCCATATCCCGTTAGGGATGAGGCAGGACATTCAGGCGAAGTACCATCATGGGCGAGCACCTCCTGGGGACTGGGCAGATATGCCCGATCGGGATGATTACATGGTTCGTGGTGTCGTTAGTGACCCGAACCGCAGGGCGTATGACTGTCTTCGAGCGCCGGGAGTGAGGGCTACCTTGCTGAACGCGCAGACAGGGCAATGCATTCCTTTGGACGACCCAACTTGGGTGCCGGAGATTGCATCATCGCACTTGCTGGTAGGGACGATCGCTACGATCGCATCGCACGTGGATAGCGCCCTTGGGCGCGCGTGGCGGATGCCCATGTTCCATCCCCAGCTGATGGCGGCGACGGCAATGCTGGAGAAGCTGCAGAAGTACTTCAACGCGCTGAACGAGGCGGTGTTGGGCAAGCGGCTGGGGACTGCGCCTTTTAGCATGATTGCCGGCCACCTTGCTCCGGAGTTGCGGACTATTCCGACGAGGGAGCAGATGCCCGATACGCTGGCGCAATCAGCGGCTGAGATCATGCTGTCTCATGTGTCGGCATTGTCCCATTCGGGGTCTACTTCCGATAGGAAGGAGATCATCGGAAGGGATGGGTACCCGTTCGGGAAATCATGGTTCGAAGATGACCCTGAGGGAGCCACTTGGCCTGGACACCATATGGCTGGGGGTGTCGCTGTCCCGCTGAAGCCGAAGACGAAGATCGTGTGGGGAAAGCGACCGCATGTGGACGATGAGGGCGACGTGGATCCTGGGGCGAGCTCTTCGGGGCAACCGAGGACCGAGCCGGCCCCCGGTAGGGGCGCCGGGTCAGGAAAAGATGATGATGTAACTCTTCCTGACATTGGGAAACTGTCCGTGACGGAGAAGAAGAAGGACGACATGGAGGTGGATCAGGAAGGCTCCAAGAAGGATCCCACCGGGACGAAGGAGCCCACGCCTCGGGGTACTGAGGCTGGGAAGACAGACCCGAGTGAGATTACCAACTTCGAAGGGGCTACCTTCGAGGAATACCGGAAGACTGCTCCTGACTATGAGTACAGCGGGGAGGGAGATGATCGAAGGATCCTTCCCAAGAACACTCCGATAGACATGGAGAAGTCGTTGCCGGCCGAGGTAGCGCTCTTGATTCCGAGCCACACAGAAGGAGGCTGAGGAAGCCGAGAGGGCCGCGCTGGAGGCCATCCGCGGGGATTATAGGCTTCCGGATGTGGGTCAAGAGGACAGGGAGAAGGTCGACCCTTACACCGTGACGGACGAAGACTTGGCTGCGTCGGTAGACGCGTTGACTAGGAGGTTGAGCAACATGCCTGAGTGGTCGGGAAATATGATCGACCCTGCAAAGTCTGCTGAGCTGGTCGCGGCGAGATGGGGCGGAAAGGCGAGTTATGACAAGCCTGAGGCTCCTCTGACTGAGGCTGGGATGAAGAGTGCGTCATTGGAGGATCGTGCCTACGCACTATCGCAGCTGAATCAGATGGTGAACTTTCACAAGAAGCACCTCTGCTCTGGGCGAGGAGCGCCTCTGGTGAGTGCAGCCGCCCCTAGTGGACCATTTGCTCCTGACCAGTTGGATGAAAGCAGGAAGTTCAGGCCTAGTGGGGCGGCGAGCAAGATGACCTACAATCTTGTGATACTGGATGGGAAGGAGGATTATCTTGCCGATAGGCGAGAGATCAATCCAGAGTTAAGGGAAACGGGAGTTATCCCTGATGAGGCCGTCACTTGCCAGATTGTGGTTCCCTCGAAGACGAGGTTGGGTGAATACCTCCCGAACTACGAGGAGACCGTGGGCACAGTTGCGGGACGGGAGGCGGCGAAGGAGTTGATGAGACTGCTCTCGTGCGATTTCGACGGCTTGGTCATCAACTCAAAGAGAGTCTCGGAGTTATTCGAGGAGCGAGTGCTGAAGGAGACCGGACGCGAGGCTGGAAACTGGGTGAAAAGTGACCAGGCCATCTGGTTCCTGAAGGAGATTTCGGGCATGGAGAACGCTGAGATGTCTTGGAGGTTCTTCATTCCGACGCTTAAAGCTTTCCCGATAGGGCTAGTGGAGGCGATGCTCATGGTCATGTACGACGGGGATGGCGTTCTCCTCAAGGAGAGCACCAGGTTGGTTGCCGTTAGGCACACGCGGATCGGACGCGACTTGAGTTACAGTGCCGTTAGGCACAGGTATACTCAGGAAGATGCACCTGGTGGATCTCTGATGTATGAAATGCATTGGAATGAACTCCCCATGGTGGGATACGTCATCATGAAGTTCTCGGACTTTCGGAAGGCGGTTCAGCTCCAAAGGGTGAGGCGAAATGGAAAGGCCATGATCGAGATATTGATCACGAGGCCCGATGTGTACGAGACCATTGGGGATGGTAGGCAGGATGAGGGCCTGATCCCACTTGTGGGAGCCATGGCGCCGGATGCCGAGGTATCGCCTTCGTGGTATGTCAGGGACAGGCTGCGGAACTACTCCGGTAGGTACGTGGTGATAATGGTGGATCTTCGGGTGCACTGGTCCTTGGTTGGACCCGTGTTTTTGACGAGAAGGAAGACTCTTGCCGTTAGGAACGAGATCCACATGGGGGCTTGGAAGGCGGCATATATGTACGATGATTACACAATAGTGTACCATCGGACATGGGACTACGGTGACTTCACCCCCGTTAGGGGAGAGCACAGGCGATCACGGGATGAGATCAGGCTGAATGTGACTGCCACGTTCTGCTTGAGGTGCGCAGAGTTGATGCCAAATGGGATGCACTTGTGTCCCGGGTGCGCGCTCCCGGTCTTTTACCCGAACTTTATCCCCAACGTGGAGGAAAAGGACTTCGAAAGGTGCCACGTCGTGCCAGAGTGGGTGAGGACCATGGGGCAGTTCAAGCCTAGGAGGATTCCCTCCGAAGTGGTCGGAGTCATCAAGAGGAATTTGATTTCCTATTCGATGGCATCCGATCTGAGGATGACGGTGCAGAGCGGCATCAGACTTCCCCCTTATCTTGGTGAAGACAAGGGAGGTGTGGATGCGGCGTGGGATGAGCTGGCGAAGGTGCTCTTCCAGTTCTCCTATGTGTCCGGGATTTCGGCCTCGGATGCGTTCGTGGAGAAGTGGGTGGCGAAGCACCTGATCAAGACCAACCAAGTCGATAGATTTGAGTCGGTCACGGAGTACTTCCGGGCCAACCCAAGGCACGCCGCTCAGTGGGGTAGGCGTATGACGACTTCCGTTAGGAAGTTCGCTCGTCATGACACGTACTTGTCATTCTATATTCCGATGGCATACGTGATTGGCTCCGCGGCTGGTCATCTGACCCCATTGTACCCGACCTATCGAAAGGACGTGGACATCCTGGAGAGTCATGCGTTGATTTCGCAGCTCAGGCAGTACATGGTAACGGAGACAGGGTACGATGAGAAGAAGAGGTTGAGGGAGGCGATAGCCAAGGTGCAGAAGGCGATCAGCGCCGGACAGTCGGAGCCTCCCGCACCCTTCCGTGACCCGTTCGTCTACGTTAGTGACGAAAGGGTGAGGACGGTTCTTGACGGTCGTCAACCCGAACCATTGAACGTGGACATCGAGGGACTCCAATCGGTGCATCATGTTGCGCCGGGTCCTGGTCCCAAGCAGGAGCCGGTCCCCAAGGGCGGAAAAGGAAAAGGAAAGAAGGGAGAAAAGGGCGGTAAGGGCGGTAGTCCTTCCGGCCCACCACCGAAGTCAGGTGAAGTGCCAGGTAAAGGATCTGGTAAGGGCGGTAGCCCATCTGTCCCAAAGGCGAAGGATGATGCTGGACCTGCTCCGATGGAGGTTGATGCAGCGGCAGCCCAACCGAAGAAGTCTTGGGCCGAGATGGTGGTTGAAGGGGCCAGGCCGAGTGCAAAGGCTAAAGTGACCCCGGTTCCTAAGGCCGAGCCGAGAGGGAAGGCTGCTTCAGCATCTGAGGTGAAGAGTGCTCCGGCTCCAAAAGCTGTGGCTAAGGAGACGAAGCAGGCCGAACCGAAGGTTGAGGTCAAGAGGGAGAAGACAGGCGAAGGACGCTCCCGGCGGTAGCCGCGGGTCGGCCGAAGGGCAGAAGAGAGAAAGGAAATCCCGTTGGGATCCCGATGAGGCTGCGAAGGAGTCGACAAAGCGGGAGGCGTCCACGAGGCCTGGCGACGTCGACAGCAGACCAGGTGCGGCAGCGAGAGAAGCTAGCGGGGATGATCTTCACTCCGCGCTTGGCAGATCTTCGGCAAAGGATGCGGTAGCGCCTTTGACGGCCTCCAAGGCGATGGCAAAGAAGCCTGAAGGCGGGGAGATCCGGCTGCAGTCTGCTGAGCGGGCCGCGGCGAGCCCGGTGGAGGGTCACTTTCTGGTGCTGCCTGAGAGTTCGGTGGTGGACGCTTTCTTGTCGATCTCCACCAACAGAGTGCTGAACAAGCAGGTCAGGGATTTCATCAGGAATGGTGAGGACGCGTCGGCACTGGAGGCTCTCAACCAGATCGTGACGAACTCTCGATCTGGGAGGAGGCGTAGGGAATCGGATGTTTCCCGTACTCCTTCTCGGAGGTCCGTTAGGACCGTGGACACCAGGGATTCCAGGGAGTCAAGGAGGCGCAGATACCGTCCACGGCGCGAGGATGAGCGAGACCGGAGGAGGGACGATGCTCGTGATCGTCGTGATGATGAATCACTCGATCGGGAGCGAGATCGAAGGCGAGATGATCGCAGGAGATCCGAGAGGGATCGTGATAGGGACCGTGCGCGGGGCGGACGTGACCGGAGGAGACGTGACGATAGCCGGTAGGCTGAGTCACGAGGATTGCGGCCGATAGGCTTGCGTCCGTTCTCCAATGGTCGGCGCGGTGCGGAGGTGGTGATGTTCCTCCCGGACCGCTGAGGCGCGGAGGTCATGTCTCTCCCATACCGCTGCTGGGCTGCTGGACGTGTTCATCAGGGAGCAGTGTGAGTGAGAGGGAAAGCAAACTGATGGGGGGTTACTCCCGGGTTTGCTGAATTCAAGCATTTTTATTCAGGTACGCATGGTCAGGAGTACCTCTTGCCGTTAGGCGAGGGTACTAATGGACATACGTTATCTTTTATTTCATGGCTTCTGATAAGAATTAAACTTCTTGCATTGTTGATGCAAACAGTTGTGACCTAGTGTCGTCATGTGGACTTTTCCACAAGGTTTGTTGGACAGCGTTACCCCGATTAATTCGGGGTGGTGGCGGGAATTTAATGCCCGGGATGTCGCGCAACTGCCTTTGTGGGTTTGCTCCACCGCTGACGGCGGTAGTGTCCAGCTGTTTGCGGACGCATGCGAGCAGTTAAATCCTATCAGTAAATGGCACGCTCCACCCGTCATATGACGGGCTCCTCGTGAGGGGGGTGTGATTAGCCATGGTTCATATCATCATCAGGGACGTCGCGTTAGTGACCGACCTGTGGTGTTTTGGCTCAAGTTTTGGATCCGGCGCGCCTCGGATGAGCGTCGCCGGGCCCTCACGTCGACCGCCTTCGTGTCGGAGGAGAAAGAGACTTCGGCCCGGGGTAGGTTGGTGGGGATCGCCCGTGCGGTTCATCGTCGATCTAGGTTGCGGGTATCCTTTTCTGGTTTGGTTTGTTTTCCTTTGGTTGTTGTTCTCTGGTGTGTGGGAAACCCTGATCTTTGGGACCGGGGATTGGTTTGCTTTTGGGGAACCTTTCTTTTGTGGCTTGTTTACCCCAACTTACCCATTGCCTGGGCACAGGTTCGTGCCCGAATCACAAGTTGCAATGTTCAGGTGTATAATGCATCCGGATCCCTGCTAAGGCTCCCTTCAGGAACCCCAACCCTTCGGAACTCGACACGGGCTCTCACCGCCCATGGTGGCCTTTTAGCAGGCTGGACTACACCAAAAGCGCTGGCGTGGAAGTCGGGGAGATCCCCCGCAATGCCGTCATCAGCGCGGCTCGACCGCATCAGCACCGTCTTGTGGTTGCCCATAAACCAAGAAAAAGCAAATGAAGGTCATAAACAGGCTTCTGGGGTTCGCGAGTATAACTTCCTCGCATGGTAGGCCCAAATGTTTTCTGGACCAGGCAGCAATTCAACATGGGCAAATTATTTGTCGCCCATCAGGTTCACACAAAGTCGTTATCTGTTCTACATACAAATCGTTTCACGCCGAGCCATTTGATGACAAGGCCTTTTCGCCCAACCAATCATGAACACACTGTTCGTATACAAATACGTGGACAAGTTTTTGCGGTGTTGCGCAGTATTACAATCGCACACCAATATGTATATTGCGAAAACATGTATCCCCATCGCACCCTTTCGCCACACAATGGTTCTGTATCCAGATCCTCACCTGCCTCTTGTTAAACATAGGGATGGGCTTACAATCGTTGCGGTTTTGGCCTCCAAAAAGAAGGGGCATCCTAGAAATCAACTCACCCACATCAATCCTTGGCCCATTTTGGTAAGACATCCTAAGCCCTAAACTCCAAAAGGTGGTGGTAAACACAGCGACCAGGACCCAAAAGTAGTTTAGAAGCCAAACGGCAACCTCTTCAAGGGACCCGGTCATGGGGTCTCAGGACTAAGACCTGCTTGAAGTGATCCAGTGATGGGGCTCTCCAGGGTGGGGTTGACGTTGGTTGCATGTGGTAGAAGCAACCTCCTCCGTAAATGCCGATTCTTTTGTCAAATTTGGAGGGTCTTCCAACCAATCACAGAAGTAGGGGTTGCTTCCCCCTTTCTTCTTCTGAAAAACCGCTCGCCGTTTTCAACCTGGGTTTCCGGAGGTTTAGAAGGATCCCTGGAGAGAATGGACATGAAAGGTACCCTCCCACCGACTGGAAGTGCACAGACCCCTGTGGAAAGACGACTTTCCTCTTGGAAAGGGGCCAACTGTGCACAAACCCGTGTTAGCCGGTGGGAGGGTCGGTGATTTTGGTGCAGGTCACGAAGGAAAACAGCTTTTACTTCCAGGTTCTCTGGGCCAGGTTCACTGGTCTGTGCATCAGTGGGGCCTGCTGCTTTCGCTTCGCCCGTTTCGGCGCCTCTCGAAGGCTTGCGAGAAGGCCGCCGCCTGGCAGGCCGCGGTCGAGGCGGAGCGCGGCGGCGGGCCGTCGCTGGTGGGGTGCAACAGCCCCTCGCATTGGATCAAATTATCTCGGCGTTCCAGCCCTCACCTTGGGGTAAAACGGTAAAACCCACTTCCCTTTAAGTGACTTGGTCGTCACCTTTTTGGGGCTTGGACCATTTTAGTGCTGAAAGATTCGACTCTAAACAATGCACTCAGGAAGTGAGGGTAGGGTACGAAAAGGGGTCCCCTTTGTGGTTTTTCGACTATGGAGTGGATAGAATCCAGCACTCCATTTTGAACAGCTGTTTGGATGGTTTTAAAGGGGTGGTCCCCTGTTTTGAAAACACCCACACATATATCAATATAGATGACTTTATTGGATGAGGGAAACCTCAAAAGGGATGCAGCCGTTCGAAGGGTCCCTTATCTCAGTCAGCCATCAGATCGAAGCAAGCAGCGGAAGTGATGAGTTCAGGTTTTTTCAGCACTTGGTGGTCTTCCATTCCCTCTCTTGGCATTTCTTTGTATTCAAGCCAATGTCGGATATATCTAGCCAGCTGCAAGTTTCAGCAAGAGAGATTGGGTCAGAGGCATCTAATGACGAAGCGGATTGTTCCGTTCGAGCCCGAAATTTCACTTTCCAGCTGTACAAACCTTACTGTTTGACTTTTATTGGGGTGATGGTTTTGGTGGACTACTACAGGGAACATGCACCAAACAAACAGTCTCTATACTTGGTGGTTGGACTGGTGGTTTGGTTTTGGAATTTGAAGCCTTTCTTGTCGATGGCATGTTTTTCATCCATGCAAACCAAGCAACGAGGGAAGCTGAACATCACCAGAGGTCCAGGCCCTTCGACCCGGCCACTGCGCGCGCCCAGGCCTTCTCAGCGCTTGCGAGAAGGGGAGCCAGTGGCAGATGGCGCTGCACCCCGGCTGGATCGATCCGGAGCTGGACAATTCGGCGTCGATGCGGCCGATGCGGCGTCAACGGTTTTCTTTTGCTGGGTCCCTCAGCTAGTTGCCCTTTGACCCCTTTTTTGGGGGAGGCTTCCCCTACTAAAATGGACTACAGAAAGAAAGGGTACCCTTATGCCTTCTGCTAACCTCTCTACTGGAGCACCTAGTTTGGGTTGGACGGAGTGCAGATGAGGAATTGGGGTAGATTCGTCAATACAGAGTTGTTTTTTGTGGCTGGACGGTGCGATGAGGAATTCGGATCGATTCTTCCCGAGCCATTGGAAGTTTCTAGCCAGATGGCGGGCTTTTCTCATGGGATATGGAAGGGCTTTATCCTTTTGGCACACGATGGCTTTGGGGTTTCATCTGCAGCTGTCGGGTTGTTTTCAATTGTTCCTTCGCTTTCCCCTCACAAACAATTTCAATCGGTACCCTCGCAAATTAAGCGCCTATGCGTCAAAATCACTCTAATATGTTGGTTTCTTATTGGTTGCTTGTCGAGAACCATCCCCCAAAGGGTTCCTAATTTTCGCTCGCGGCTTTGGCCTATGATGATTGGCTTTGTCAACCATGTTTTGTTGCCTGCTTGCTTGCTTGCTGGCTGGCTGGCTGGCTTGCTTGCTTGCTTGCTTGCGTGCTGGATAGTTTCCGTTGATTCGTGCAGGTTGGACTTTTACAAACCAGGGGGCCCACCAGATCCTATAGGAAGAACACATTACATTGCAGGATTTGGTGGACATCATTTTGATTGGGATTGATGTCCACCTAGCATGTGGAGTGTCCCAGAATTAAAATGACTGGGGTCCTGTGGTTGCGACAGTGCCATTTGCTTAGCTGCCCCAGCGGTTTCTGCTCTTTCGAGCCTCATGTCTCACAGCGTTCCCTATTTTATAACCCCTTTGATGGCTTACATCACCTTTGAAATCAATTTGACGTGAGCTTCCTGGGGTGATACTTTGAGGCTGGAATTTTCGGCAACCCTCCCATCCACGAACCGACCTTGCCCTTTTGTCCTTCTGCAAAGCCTTTTGGATGTTCTTGAATTTGGGTTGGAAGTTTGGACCGTTTTAGCCGTGAATGAAAAGTTGGGTTGTGTTTTTGGTCCACTCGTTCGGAAGTGACCTCCATTGTTTCAAGCAACGTGAAGCCGAAGTGGCGAGGCATCTCCTGCTGAGCCTCCCACGGGAGGTGATCCCCGACGAGATCACCTTCAATGCCGTTTTGGGCGCCGTCTTGCGCGGCTGCGGGGAAAAAGAGGGCTGGGGTTTTGGACAGGCTTTGGACGAAAATAGAAACCCCCTTTTGACAAATGTGGCTTTTGGCTTTGGTCTCCCTTGAAAAAGGCTACCCTCAAAAAGGCTACCCTCAAAAAGAAGACTGAAAGCAACTTCATTTCATGCTACCCTCAAACAGAAGACAACCCCGGATTCCGACAAGCCCGAATAGACAAACCCGAACAAAACCCGAGCAGGTTCTGGCACCCGGAGGACCTCTCTTTTTCCCCAACAGCTGAAAGCTTTGGGGTCTCAGCCCAGATAGGCTCCGGGGTGGTTCGGGGCGACCCTGAGCTAAGGTTCCACCAGAGTTCCACCAGGGGTTCCACCAGGGCTCCACCAGGGTTCCACCAGGGTTCCACCAGGGTTCCACCAGGGTTCCACCAGGGTTCCACCAGGGTTCCACCAGGGTTCCACCAGGGTTCCACCAGGGTTCCACCAGGTTCTGCAAGGGCGGGGTGGTCTGGGGTGGTTTGAGGTAAGGTTCCACGAGGGTTCCACTAGGGTTCCACCAATTTCTTCGAGGGCTGCGGGTTTGAGGAAGGTTTCACGAGGGTTCCGGCTGCAGGGTGGTCCGGGGTGGTTTGAGGTAAGGTTCCACGAGGGTTCCACCAGATTTCCACCAGAATTCTGCCAGGGTTTCACCAGGTTCTGCGAGGGCTGCAGGGTGGTCCGAGGTGAGGTAAGGTTGTATGAGGGCTTCAGGGTTCCACAAGATTCTGCGAGGGTTCTACAAAGCTCTGCAAGGATTCCACACGGGTTCCACAAGGCTCCATAATGCTCCACCAAGGGTGTGTCGTGCGCCCGTCGTCTGAAAAGCCATCGAATCAAGATCGCTTTGCTCATGGGCGGAACACTAAGCAAAACCGAAGTCAATGGTTTTTAGCACACTTTCACTGTTTTGTGACTTGCTCACTTGCTCGGGCAGATGTTGGCTTTGTGGCAAATCAGATCACGTCGCTGCGGAACTCACGGTGCAGCAGAGTAAATGCTTGGCATTGCTGCTTGGTGGGCTTTGGGTTCCAAGAATTCCACGAGGCTGCGAGGGCTATGAGGTCAAAAGGTTTCCACCAAATTTTGCAAAAGCTATGGGGCAGCCCTGAGGAAAGGTTCCAGCAAAGTTTCACGCGGAGCTCCACGAAAGTTGCGTGAGAACGGTTTGCGAGGTTCACCAGGATTAGGTCGGGGCCCGGTTGCACTGTCGGGGGCCGCCCGATTGCACCGTTTGGATTGCGCCATCGCGCCCCGATCGGGGCCCGACTCAGTTGGGCCCCGTCAATTGTACCAAGCTGGCGTCGCCTAGTTTTGCTATAGATACAGTTGCAATCCGCATACTAAGGAAAACCGGCGTTGAGCTATAACATGGGTGGCTGGGGTTGCACCACGGGACGATCGGGGCCCGATTGCACCATCGGGCCCCGATCGGGCCCGATTGCACCGTCGGGCCCCGATCGGGCCCCGATTGCGCCGTCGGGCCCCGATCGGGCCCCGATTGCGCCGTCGGGCCCCGATCAGGCCCCGATTGCGCCGTCGGGCCCCGATCGGAGCCGACTCAGTCGGGCCCCGTCAATTGTACCAAGCTGGCGTCGCCTAGTTTTGCTTTTGATACAGTTGCAATCCGCATATTAAGGAAAACCGGCGTTGAGCTATAACATGGGTGGCTGGGGTTGCACCACGGGACGATTGGGGCCCGATTGCACCATCGGGCCCCGATCGGGCCCGATTGCACCGTCGGGCCCCGATCGGGCCCCTCGGGCCCCGATCAGGCCCCGATTGCGCCGTCGGGCCCCGATCGGGGCCCGACTGAGTCGGGCCCCGTCAATTGTACCAAGCTGGCATCGCCTAGTTTTGCTATAGATACAGTTGCAATCCGTCGGGCCCCGATCGGGCCCCGATTGCGCCGTCGGGCCCCGATCGGGGCGAGATTGCGCTGTCACTCGTAGCTTTGCTTTACAAGGCGGCATCCTCAGCAACACCGGCGGTAAGGATGGTCCCGGGGCGTTCCGCGAGGATTCTGGGAAGGGTGTGGTGCTGTTGGGGATATCGCCCGAGCTTATTTTTTCTCGGAGAAAGAATCGCTCGGCGCAGAAATCGCGTGGAGCCGGTTGGCCTGGGATCTTGGGCATCCACAGCACGGTGCAGAGGTTTGTTCGAACCCCACCTCCCCCTTGAGTCTTTTTTTCTTTTTTCTTTTTGTATACCAACTGAGTCTTGTTTTTGTTTTGGGGGGGTTAGCTGGGTTTATCAGACCCACAACTGCTTGGAGATAGAATCCAAGTGTCCCACCCCGACCTTGAGTCTTGTGTTCTACCTTGGGGGTTAGCTGGGATCAGACCCAGTTTTTTTGTTTTTTGGGCGTTAGCTGGGTTTATCAGACCCACAAATGCTCGGGGACAGAATCCAAGTGTCCACCACCAGGTGGTGTTTGGGGCTTGGGCATGGTGAAACTAATGGCGAAGCTGTCGTTGGTCATTCCTGACTTGCAATAGCTTGCTGTTGTGGTGATCCCTTCGGAGCCAATTTTCTACCCCAGTATTCGGGCCGTTCGTGAGCAGGTAGGTTAACGACCTCTTCGGATGGTAGGTTTAAGGCTGATTTGTTTGGACCTTTAACTTTCAACGTTTTGGGGAACATGCAGAATGTTCGCCCACAAACGCACATTTTGTGTTTTTGAGCGAGATGCAATAGCTGCCAAACTCAAATCCGCATTTGGCATTGCGATTCAACCCTCATTTCCACTCTGTGCCAAAAAAACATCAGGAATAGGCGGCGAGTGGTCGGAAACATTGGACAAAAGGGATCACATCTGTTGATGCCTTTCGTGGAAACGTGAAAAAGAATGCCGGACAATCTTTGGACCACTTTTATAGTCATATCCTTAAACCACCCTTAAACTACCCTTAACCACCATCCTTACACCACCCTTGACCTTAAACCACCTGATAGTCATATCCTTACGAACCCTTAACCCTTTTTGAAGGGGGAGCTTTGGAAGATAACACCCCAAAACGGGGAACCGGGCACGTAGGAGCCCTCACCCCAAGCCCCAAGCGACTCGTGACTGCGACAGGAGGGTGGCGTTAGATGCCGGGGCCTACGTCTCGGTGATGTCGGTCTGTGAGAAGGCGAGAAGCAACGTCGAGTCACTTCTCCAAGTCGAGTTTCGACCTTTTCTGGGCGGTTCGGGACCAGCCGTCCGGTTCAACTTAGTTCAAACTTAGTCTTCTCTTCTTTTTTGTTTTGTTTTACATGGTTTTGTGGTTGGGTTTCCATTTGACCCACTAAGAGGTCAACATTTCGCGGGGGATCTGAGGACTGCCCACAAGCCGATCGCCTTTCATTTCCCAGGGCAAGTTGATGTCAGACTCACTGGTCTCACCTCCCGAGTTTTTCTTTGGACATTTTGGGTTTAGACCGTGGCAAGCAGCTCGATCATTTTCTGGCCGATCCACGAAAGTTCGGAAGTGAGAGGTTGTCTAGGGCGTGGTTCTTTAGTATTTGAGTCCACGAAAACGGAGAGGTCACAAATTTACCACCAAAACCAGCAAGCTTGAAGGGCTTGATGCCTCAAGGGGGTGGTTCCTTTTCCGTGCGTAACGCAAAATTACGCTTACCCGAGCCCGAGCCCGTCTTCGCCGTCTTGATTTTCCGTCCATTCGATTTTAACGCCAGCACTGTTTTTCATATTGAAGAGAAGGATCTCTGGAGTGTGATACCCTACCCCCTTCTCCGTTGCACGCCCCGCACAGCCGGCAATTCAGAACGCTCAGGGCATTTGCGCATCTTCCAGCCTAGGAAGGGGGGGGGAAGGACTTAGGTTCCATGTGGGTGGGTCAAGATTAAACCACCAGAGGATTAGTCCTTGCTTCCATTTACCAGGGTTCTATTTTGGGTACCTATTTCTGACCCACACCCATGCGTGTGCTGAAGTAGCCGTCAGGTAACTTTGGAGGTGTTAAGGCGAGTGAACTTCTGGAGGAGCGAACCATCTTGAGGGTCGGGCAGCTGAATGTATGCCTAGGGATGCACTCCGTGTTCAAGTCGGAGGGGGTCGAAATGAAAACCACCAAAGGTGTTAGTTAATGTTCACATTCACCAGGGTTCTACTTTGGATACCTAGCCTATTTTTGACCCACGGCCTCTTCTTCTTTTCAGGTCCCATTTAAAGTGCCGTTCTAACCAAAGGCTTCCACCGTAGTCCATTTAGGGTCTTAGACCTGGCTGTAGATGGAGCCAAACTACCGCAGCCTCAGTGTCAGCAAAAGAGCCCCGAGGCCGCTCCATGGGTTCGTTCTTTGCACTTCTTCAGTTCGCTTCTTGGCGCGACAAGGCCTCCCAATGGACGGCGGCGCTGGACTTGCTGAGCTGGGAGCTCACACGAGAGACCACAATCGTTGGGACCGGGAGAATTGAACTTCGTTGCAACCAAGCATAATCCAGTGAGGATTTTGGTATACCTTGTTGTGCTTGTGGTTGCCTTTGCTCACTTGCTCGAAGTAAAAGGAGCACTTTGGTGTGGTCCTTTGGCTTTTGGTCGCATTTGGGTACCTTGTTGTGCTTTTCGATTGCTCGAAGTAAAAGGAGCACTTTGGTGTGTTCCTTTGGCTTTTGGTCGCATTATGGTGCCTTTTCGCGCTTTTGGTTGCCTTTTGGCCGCTTAGTTTGTTCCAAGTTTAGTCACTGTCCGCAAAGCGGAGCCTTGGCTTTCCGGGTGTTGGGACTGAGTGGCTGAGTTGAGCTGTGGTGTTTGGAACCACGTCTGGACGCCAAGAGGAGAACCACATTTTGCGCACATTTGTTGGGGGTCCTTGTGGTCCCCTTAAAGCCCATTTGGCGTTTCTTGTTTTGAGGGCGCCCATGGGCGCCCTGGTCCCATGACATCCAACCAGCGCGAGGTGCGCTGCTGCGAGCTGCCTTGCAGCCGGACCCGACAAGCGGAGAGCAGGGGAGAGGGGAGGGCTTGAAGTATCTGAGGGGGTTGTTCTTGTGGGGTTGAGGTTGTTCTGTGTCGGGAGGCGAACGGGTTGAAGTACCTTCTGTTTTGGGTACTTGGACCCAGGTAGCTTGCATTGACTGTTGTTGCCTTGGTGGTGTTTTCAGTAGTGGGGAGGGCTTGAAGTATTTGAGGGGGTTGTTCTTGTGGGGTTGAGGTTGTTCTGTGTCGGGAGGCGAACGGGTTGAAGTACCTTCTGTTTTGGGTACTTGGACCCAGGTAGCTTGCCTTGACTGTTGTTGCCTTGGTGGTGTTTTCAGTAATGGGGAGGGCTTGAAGTATTTGAGGGGGTTGTTCTTGTGGGGTTGAGGTTGTTCTGTGTCGGGAGGCAAACGGGTTGAAGTACCTTCTGCTTTGGGTACTTGGACCCAGGTAGCTTGCCTTGACTGTTGTTGCCTTGGTGGTGTTTTCAGTAATTTGAACATCTTGGGGGCCAGATCTGTTTGGCCTGGCCTCAGTCCTTTTGTTCCGGCATGAAGCCCAAAAAGGCGGGTCGACAGACCCAGATGGTGTTGAGACGTGTTCCATTTAGTTCTGGCAGCTCACCTTTTGCCGCTTGAGAAGCGCCCTGGCGGCTCATTTTTAGGGGTGAATCGAAAGTTTAGAAGTAGGTTGGCCAATTCACTCAAGGGATTGTGGCTCCGGCTATGACTTTTAATGGGAATCCTTTTGGTGGGCACTGTTTGCATGGGGATTTGTGTCCACCATCCATTCTTCAGGGTTATCCAACCATCCAAATCCATGTTTGTTGGGGCATGTTGGGGCTTTCCCACAGATTCCAACCGAATAGCTACGTCAACATGGGTTGGCTCTCCCAATGACAGCTGTTTTCTGGTGGGTTTCTGTTGTGAGCATGCCCCTGCCTTTAGCATACACTCCCAGCAGGCTGTGGCTCAAAGAACCCTTGCAACATCCGCGTAACCCCTCCTGTTTAATTTTGACAAATGCTTCGCCTTTAGGAGGGCGCGGCCTACAGCAGCGCCATCAGCTCATGCGGGAAGGCATGAGCGGGCCATTGGCCAAATGCAGTTGATTCGGTCCATTTTGGGGTCTCCTTCAAGACCCAGGGTTAGGGGGTGGTGTCATTGGAGGGTTTTGGAACTCAGCAAGTGCTCATTCAGGAGGGCGATGGCAACATTCCAACTTTGTCCGATTCTTTCCATTGGACAACGCCCCAGGCACTTTTCTTGAGAGTCCTATCTGCGCTTGGAACCTCCCGTTCCATCGATCACTGCATGAGCATGGGCGAGTGATCGTAAAGAAGAGCACAGAGGGTCCCGGGGCAACTTAAATGCTGGGTGCGCGCGCGTGTGCGCGTGCGTGGGTGCGTGCGTGCGTGCGTGCGCGTGCGCATGCGCGTGCGCGTGCGCGTAGGCGTGGGCGTGGGCGTGAGCGTGTGCGGGGGGGCGCGCGCGCGCGCGCGTGGGTGTGTGTGTGTGTGTGTGTGTGTGTGTGTGTGTGTGTGTGTGTGTGTGTGTGTGTGTGTGTGTGTGTGTGTGTGTGTGTGTGTGTGTGTTTTAGTGTGAGTGTGTTTGTGTGTGTGTGTGTGTGTTTGTGTGTTTGTGTTTGTTTGTTTGTTTGTTTGTTTGTTTGTTTGTTTGTTTGTTTGTGTGTGTGTGTCTGTGTGTGTCTGTGTGTTCTTGTGTGTGTGTGTCTGTGAGCGTGTCTGTGAGTGTGTCTGTCTGTGTGTGTCTGTGTGTGTCTGTGTGTGTCTGTGTGTGTCTGTGCGTGTTTGTGTGTATGCGTGTGCTCCTGTGTGTCTGTGTGTGTGTCTGTGTGTGTGTCTGTGTGTGTCTGTGTGTCTGTCAGTGTCTGTGTCTGTCTGTGTGTGTCTGTGTGTGTCTGTGTCTGTCTGTGTGTGTCTGTGCGTGTCTGTGTGTGTGCGTGTGCTCCTGTGTGTCTCTGTGTGTCTCTGTGTGTCTCTGTGTTTCTCTCTGTGTGTGTCTCTGTGTGTCTCTGTGTGTGTGTCGCTGTGTGTGTGTCTGTGTGTGTGTGTGTGTCTGTGTGTCTGTGTGTGCGTGTGTGCGTTTGTGCGTGTGTTCGTGTCTGCGTGTGTGTGCGTGCATGCGTGCGTGCGTGCGTGCGTGTGTGGGTGTGTGTGTGTGTGTGTCTGTGTGTGTGTGTGTGTGTGTGTGTGTGTGTGTGTGTGTGTGTGCGTCTCTCTGTGTGTTTCTGTAATAGTTGGTTTTCCATGCGTTCTCTTTTCCATAGCTATGCCCTAAGCAGTGAAGCCCTTGTGCTCCCAACTTCCCCCTAGAAGTGACCTTCAGGTGTCCGTGACCTTGACAAAGGCTCAGTAAGCAAGTAGCGTCACCCGGACGTGGCTGCCATGGCCCTTGGGGTGATGGAGACACACGTTTGTAATGGTCCGAGTGGGGCTTCGGTTCGTTCGCGTGGAACTGCAACTTGCGACTCTCACCCTTTGCATCATTCCCCCGCTCACTCATGAATCTGCGTATTTCATCGCAAGCTCACCGTAAAACGAGCGAAAGCCAGGATAAAGGTCCTTTACTTGGGGATCCAATTCTTAAACCAGCTTTTGGAGTTGTCGCGAAATTTGCAGATGAGAATGAAGGTCTCCTAGGGATTCCTTACTTCAGGCTGGCGAAGTATTCTCACGTCGCGATGTGTCAGGCGGAGCAGTGGGAGCGTGCTTTGCAGCTGCCGCGCGGCGATGCGGCCGCCGCCGCCGCCGCCGTTCTTGCGCTGGAGAGGGGTCGCTGGGACTGTGGAACATGTGGTGCTGCAAATACCATGCCACCCGCCCGTGTAACGAGCATACATTCATCCAAACAATGTACCTACAAGAGATGTGTGCTTTTGGAGGGTGCCCCTTTTGGACCGGTTTTCAGGGGGGGCCAATGGGAAACTCGGTCTTGTTGGGGGATTTTCTATTTTAAGACACCCCCCGCAAGCTGCCAGCAGCCGCGATGTCCCAGGCAGCCAATGGCAGGCCGCGCTGGGACTCTTCCTCAACATGCGGTCGCAGGAGCGCAGCGAGTGCCACGGCGAATCCCAAGGTGTAGACTGATATGACTTCCATTTGCTGAAACGAGTATATGTTTTTGGTCTTCTCGGTTGGATTAAAAGGGAATCTATCACTGGAATTATGTTTGTTGTTTTCCAGGGGGGTTAAGCAAATGGAAGATGAGGAAATATGTGGCAATTGTGGCAATGGAGGCGAACAGCGCCAAACAGCTGCCCACTTGATCTACACCCGTACCGACCGACCCCATCGTGGGGTCCCTTGAGAACGCATCTGCGGGACGCTGTGCGCCGAATTTCGCTCCGCAGTCCTTGCTATGGTGCGAAGATGTGGGGCGTGTCTCCACGTCCTTGGACGAATTGTTGGCCTGTTGCCGCACAAATCTGGAGTTTTTTGGGTGCCCGGCGGGCCAACATGGTCTTCCCCCCCACCCCGAAACCCGAACCCCCCCCTATCCTAAGCTGTGAGTTGCAGGTCTTCCCCCCCCCCATCCTAAACTGTGAGTTGCAGATCTTCCCCCCCACCCCGAAACCCGAAACCCCCCCGTGTTGCAGGTCTTCCCCCCCACCCCGAAGCCCGAAACCCCCCCATCCTAAACCGTGAGTTGCAGGGGCCCTAGCATGGCGGCAGTTCAGCGAAAAAGCAAAGCAAATCTCTGTTTGTGCAGTGTTTCTTGCGGATGGCAATGCGCGAAATGTGGACACCTGCTTGTCAGTCAGGCTTTGACTGATCCCGGCCAGCTTCGTTTCCTTTTGGCTCGGCGCGGCCAAAACGCTGAAAACAAGCTGTGTTTAGGCGTTTTTGGGCGGAGTGCACTTTTTCTCGACGCGGCAAACACGTTGAAACATCTAAAAACACATATTGTGAGGCGTCCAAACTCAAATAGTACAAGTGACGTGCTTCTTCCACTCTATTTGCGGTCAGTCTTTGAGCCACAGATCAAGCTAAACAGGAGAATGCCAGACCCAGTGTTTTTTGCGTTCTTTCAGTGGGATCTTAGGAGGGAACTCTCCTTAACCACCAAATTGCCGGGCTTCTCGTCCGCTCGGTCGAGGCTCGGCTACTTGGCCGCCTTCGGGGCCTGCGAGAAGGGCACGCGCTGGCGCATGGGCCCGCAGCTGCTGTCGGCCATGCAGCGGCTCGCTGGGTGAGTTTTTGGGTGCCGATGTCGGAGGGGGTTTCTGGCTTTTGCCCCTCTCTTTTGGGGAGAAGGGAGTAAAATATGTTTTTTTTTTCTTTTTTCCGGATGTTTGAGTGAAAAGGGAAGTAAAAGCAAACCCGTGAGTCATTTTGGGATGGTCCCTCGTTTTTGCTACGCCGAACACCCCAGGCTGTTCGGAAGGTGAGAAGGTGAGAAGCTGCCTCCCCTCTTTGGGTTTGTCTAGTACACAATGCATATCAAGCAACAAACAGAAAATGGACAGACACGAGCAATGAATTAAGAACCATGTGAATTGAGGTCAATGTTGGATTGTTTAGGGTGTGCATGTATGGCTGTGTCCCGCATTTGGGTGAAACAAGTCTCTTGCATGTCTGCAAGTGCAAGACAGGCACCTCGCATTCAACCAGCGGCTCCGTTCAACAAGAAAAACATGGTGCTTCCAGCGGAAATGGAGAACACACAACCCGCATTAGACGGAAGAACCATGGGCAACCAGATTTCAACGCCCCACAAACCACAAGGAAAAGGGAGACCCCTCCTACCAATTCACATGGAACCGTGCGATGTTCGGGTCCTGGTTTGCGAAATGTTCCTAAAAAGAAGGGACCATTTCTCTGTCAGTTTCCACATTAATCAGTGGGAGTTTATAAATTGGAGCCACGTCATTGTATGCCAGTCGCATTCTTCAAATACGATATATCACAGTTGTTAAAACCAAAAAAGCTGATTATCCTTCAACTACGATGCATCAGTTAAACAAAAACATAAACTACCAAACAAAAACACCATGGCTCTTTTCAAGAGCTGCAAGCTTCTCTGAGGACCACAAGCCGCCTCGTCCCATCCTCTCGAGGCAGCAGCTGCTGCGGCCGGCGGCAGTGGCCAGCACCGCGGCTGTGGCGGCCGTGGCAGAGGAGTGGCCACAGGCGAGGTCGCGGCGTTTTTTTGTTTTTTGTTTTAAGGATTTGGAACCCCTAAAATGGTTCATTCCCATAGGAGGTCCTTCTTGGTTGTTTTGGCAGAATAAAAATAGATGGCCCTGGTTTACCTAGTGGTTTAATCTTAATCATCTACCAGGGCCATCTATCGCCCCAAAAGGACGCCTATGTTCATTCCCCTTAAGGGCTTGTATTTTGGGGGTGTCGTTTTTTAGGATTTGGACCCCTTTGATTGGTTTTCTTTTGGGTTTGCCCCGCAAAAAAACCAACAAACAAGGGGGTGCCCATAGGCGGGGAATGAGAAACGGAATGACTCCTATAAATTCCCGCAACTTTTTGCTGAGCACCAGCAAGTTCAGGGGACCTCTAAGAATGGTTGGTGTTCGTTTTGGTTTGTCTTGAAAACCACCCAAAAGGAGGTACCCTCAAAAGAAGCCCGTCACCAATTTGTTTGAGCCCTTTAAGGTGAGTTGAAAGGGAACCCACATGGAACCACCCTACTCTGATGGCCCCGCCATTTGTGGCATATACCCACTTGGATGATCTTCGTGCACTTGGATGGTGCGGGGGTTCGCTTCACTGACTGGTTGTTTTGAGGACGAGCGATGAGTCCAATGAGGGGTTGGGAAATCTTACTGCGGTGATACAAGGCAACCTCCGCTTTGAATGAAGACTTAGTCGCTTGGAAGGAATTCCATTAATATCGCAGAAGTGGACGCATTCCGTTCGCGGTCGTTCACTAGGGTTCACCCAAATGAAGCTGACTTTAAAAACACAATCAGAAGGTGATCCAGATAAACTGGGAGGGTGGAAGGGATGAGGGAAGACGGGAATCTGCAGAAGACTCGGACAGAAAAGAACTCACCTCTCTGGAACTACCTTGCTGAAGATGCGGGCATCATTCAGACCTTGGATCGCCCATGGTCGAGGCCTGCAATCATGGCAGCAGCTTGGTGGAGCAATTGGTTGGTTGAAGGGACTGAAAACGGGCAACGTCGTTTTGCATTGGATTTTGCAGTGCATCCTAGCTTCCCCTGAGTTGACAAGCCACAAATCATGCTGGAAATCCCCGCACACAGGTGTCTGATTTGCCGGGGGTCACGGTTTTTCGGGCAAGGCGGTTCTGCTGCTGGCCGGCATGACGCTGGGCGGCATTAGGGGGGCTCACTGGGGTTTTTGGGATGCAGTGGGTGAATTATGTTCTATATATAATAATATTAGATATGTGTGCGTGTGTCAATCCTTTGGTGCATTTTGCTTGGCTGTTAGGACTTTAACTTTTTGCCAACTAATGGGTTTTCCACTAAACCACTAAAAGTTAAACTTTTAGCAGGGGAGCAGAAAGCAACCGAGAATCGTTTTTATGGGTAAGTACCTATTTGGGAGCGGTTTTGACGGGAAACCAAAAGAGCAAACTCCGTGTTGGGGGGGTCTCCTCAAACAAAAGACACAATCATATGTGATAAGTTTTGGTTCTGGCAATCACAAGCACCTTTGGGGCAATTCTCATGAAATCAGGAGACGTTGCCGGAACCGAGTGAAACTGAGTGAACTAAGTGCCCGAAAGTTCCTTCCCTGAGGCCTTTGTGTCTATTTGGCAACGAATCTTTGGACTTCCTCTTGTCGGTTGATCCAGCTGGGGTTTTCTGTATCGGCCCTACGCAAAGCGGGCAACTTGCTTTTGGCAGAGTCCCGCAGGCGGCGCCGGGCGGTTTGTGACGCCTCCCCGGCCTTCAACGCGGCGCTGGGGGGACTCGCGGGACTCACGGAGTGGCAACTGGCGCTGGCCATGCTGTGGCGGAAGCAGCAGCTGCCCGGCCTGGTGGCGCGCATTTTCGGAGGTGCCCGGTTTGTGGGCTGGGTTAAAGGGGGAACACCAGTAGACCAAACACGGTTTCTTTTGGGGGGGGTGATTTTGACACATACACAGCTCAAGTTGGGTGTGTGCTTTTTCACGTGGATGCAAATGGAAACCCCATTTTGTCCGCCTACTTTGACACACACCCAGTACCTGCCGACCTGCAGGGGACGTCTCGAGTCCTTTTTTCCTGAAGTGTGAGGGTTCAGTGCACGTTGCTGCTGACGAAGAGGAACAATCATAGATGCATGTAACAGATAGTATGTTTTGGTACCTGGCGCCTCTAGGAGCCCCTGTGGTTTTGGTAAGTGTCGCTTGTAATTGTAATCAGTGATCATAGCACTAAAACATCATTGACATAGCGCAGCCCACAACATGTGCCGTGCACACTTGCTTGTCACAGAGAGACTCCCACTTGAGTGCCTGGTGGGGATTGCCACTCACGAAGCACAAAAGGGGGAACACCCCCCCTTGTTTCGGCGGTTTTTGCGCGAATGGCTTTTGCATCGATGGCCCAACAAGGTTTGCGCAGCAAGCTGGGCAAGTTGTGTATTTGAGATGCTTGTAAATCCTTCGTTGCATTCGGCCACAGTAAGCTGCAGCTTTGCGCCTTGCAGTTTTGAGTATGGAAGGCACCCCAGCAAGTCCTTTTTCAATTTGGGGCTGCAGCTGCGCACCTTCAAGTTTGCGTACAGAAGACGGACAAAAGCTGATGCAGATTTGCGCAAATGGCAGGGTTTCGTGATGTTTCACGAAAACTTGTTTTTTCCCATAGCTCCTAGAGGCTGGGCATGGGCAGCATCTACATCCATCGCTGGTCCAACCCTGTCCAAGGCTGTCGCTTCCGATGAAGGGCATGAACTTTGGCCGCTCGGCTGAAGCTCTCGAATGGGGAAGGGGCTGTGGCCACATAGGTGTTTCTGTGGACCTGTTTCCTTATTCCCTGGGAATAAATGCCTTGGCAAGCAGTCGCAGGTCTTGCAAGGTCTTGCGGCCGTCAGGCCAGCCACGGGTGTTGACCTGTTCACTTGCCTCCTCAAGCCTCAGTCAAGTATCTAGAGTGGAAATGCATAGCCCTGGCTCATATTTCTGGGGTTTGATTCCCCACTCTTTTCAAGCAGCCGTTCTTTCCAAAAACCCGATCCATTTCCCTGGGTTTCCGGAGGCTTTCTAGAAAGAAGGATCCTGGAAAGAATGGAAATGGAAGGTACCCCTAGAATATTGGTTCCTTGATTCCCCGCCGACCAGGATGTGAAAGAGGGGTTGGGAAGGTCTAGTGGTAAATCGACTGGACGTTTTCGGACCAATCCGCAGTGAGTCCAGGCGCAGCGCGCGGAAGGTGTATTGAAGCATTATTGAAGCAAGGCCATTCGTTGAAAACCGCTCCTCCAACAATATTGGAAGCTAACGGGAGGAGTTTGGAAGACTACTTTGTTTGTTGGGGCACCCCCCAGTCCACTTCCATGATTGTTGGAAAGAGGGTTGTGATGATGAAAGATGTGATGAACGTCATGACGAGAGACGTGGCCAGAGTTGTTACAAGAGACCTGTCAAGGGACGTGACCAAAAGCGTGACTAGCTACGTGACGATAGATGTGACAAGTGTTACGTGAGACGCGACAAAGGACGTCACCAAAGACGTGATCAAGACACGTGACAAGAGAGACGTGACAAGAGACGCTGTTACGAGAAACCTGACAAGGGGCATGACCAGAGACGTGACTCGAGACGCCACCAAGACGTGACTATGCACAAAACTGCGATAAATGTCATGAGACGTGTGAGGAGAGACGTGACGAGATTGGACCAGAGACGTGACGAGAGATGTGACAAGAGACCGTGAAAAGAGACGCGCCGAGGGTTGTGACAAGAGACGTGACCAGAGACGTGGCGCGAGGGCCGACGACTCATGCGTGACAAGAGACGTGACGAGAGTCGCCAAGAAAGACGCGGCGGGAAACGCGAGGAGTCGTGACGACAGGCGCGGCGAGACACGTGAGAAAAGACCAGAGACGCGACGCGAGTGGTGACGACTCACATGACAAGAGACATGACGGGAGTCGCCAAGAAAGACGTGATGGGAGACGTGACAGAGTCGTGACGAGAGGTGTGGCGGGACACATGATGAAAGGTTTGACGAAAGTCATGACAAGAGACGTGGCCAGAGTTGCTACGAGAGACGTGACAAATGACGTGACCAAAGGCGTGACTATAGAGACGTGACCAGAGCCGACTATAGAAACGTGAATAGAGTCGCAGAGTCCGCTTTCGTGTTCGCATTCGGGTTCGTGGCTTCTATCAGTTTCTTTCTATGGGAACACCCTCAAAGATGGTTGGTAGATATAAGCCCCAACCCAAATGATGTCCACAACAGTCTGGGACCCATCAAACTCACTCTCATGGCAACAAACATCTCCGCCTTCTTTAGTTTTGGAAGGACGTGGGGGGCTATCCCATTTTCTCATCATGGAGTAGGATCGCCAAATGTTATCTTGGGGTTCTTGTTGTTTTTTCTTTGCCGACAGCTGCAAACCATGGTGAGTCGGAGTAGCTTTCAGGGAGAGCTGCACAGGGTTCAACGATACACCACCTGGGCCTGTGGGCTTAATTTTGGGGAGACTCATATGCCTCGACTCGACTTATTACGCATCCTTTTTGGAAACAAAAACATGGTTGCGAGGAAACAGGGTTTAGGGCCACTTTCCGTGATACCAAGAAAGTCCTTGGAAAAAAGATCCACTTATTTGGTATCCAAGCACCCCGTGCCGGCCTCCCGCACAAAAAGCTTAGGCGCTGCGGTGAGCGCCGCCAATGGGGCGCGCCAATGGCGGCAGGGGGCCAAGCTGCTGGCGAGCGCCTGGGAGGTCTGGGGCGGCCTTTCCGCGGAAGATGCAACGGAGTCCGGCGGCGTTTGGGAAGGACGGGCCCGGGAGTCCGGAACGAAGGAGGTCAGCAGGTCCAGTTGATGATATGTTTTTTTTTCAGGTGCAACACGCCCGGAACTCAAAGCCGTGAGACATCCTGTTGGGGTGAGGGAGGAGTCGGGAGGTTGAGAGCATTCGGGTCCTGGCCTTTAGGGTTTCTTTTTTGACAAGCGGGAAAAGGTATAGAAGAGTCAGACAAGGCCCGAATCACACAGGCGAGGATTCAACCGATGGATCTTGGTGCATGGAGAATGACGACTTTGTCCTTCTGCAATTGTTTGCCAGCCCTAAAATCAACGATTCATGTGGAGAGTTGACAAATGGACCCGTTTGTCAACCCCTTTGAAACTGGGCTCAGGATGTCGGCAGTTTTCAACGATTATCACGGCCAGTCTTGGGGCCCCATCCCCTCTTACCAGCTGCACGGAGGCTGACTGTGATCAGTTTCAGTTCGGGGTGGCCTGCTTTTCTGTCCACCTCCAGCTGCTTTTGGGGCCCAGCCAAGCCGCCCTCCACTCCTCCAGCTGCTTTTGGGGCTGAGCCAAACCCCCCGAATGAGGTGGCCAAAGGCCCGGGGCTTGGGTTGCAACTGGCTTCCCCGTGTAACCCTTCGCCCCGGCGCTCGTCAGGAGTCGAGATCTTGGCCAAGGGTCCAGGGCTGGTGGCCATCAACAAGCCTTCAGGCGGTGAAAAACGGCAGCCGTTTTTTTCCCAGGGTTTCGGACACCCGCGACGTGGCCCGTGGTAGATGGCCAGCTTTCCTTTTAGGCTTTTGGGCTTTCACGGGGCAATATGGCAAGGCCCAGCTTTCCTTTTGGGCTTTAAGCGTGCAATATGGCAATACTTCCATTTGCTGAAATGAATATGTTTGTTTTGTCCTGTTGGGTGGAAGGAGACTCTGTCACTACCGGTTTCAACGCTGTTTGTACGGTGCGTGTCCCCGTTGCGTTCTATCGCAGCACCACGCTTGTGGTTGTAGTCACGCAGGAACAAATTGTCTTTCTCAAGTCGACGTTCACCAAAAAACAAGCCATGTTCGCAGTGCAAATGTCCGGCCTATGCTTTTCAAGTGCAAGAACCAAAGCTCCAGTTGTTTGAAGCAGGCATATTGTTGCTTAAATATCACACCCAGCAACACATTGGGGGTCTTACTATCTTGACTGCTATTGGGTTGGATCTTTAGACTTCAACTTTTTGGTTGAAATCAAGGGGGTTTTCCACCAAACCCCCAAAAAGTGAAAAAGCTTTTTGCCGGGGGGTCGTTGCAGCCAGCAAGCTCTTGCATCTTGCCTGTGGTTCGCTTGCCTTTAGGTGTCAGCACGGAGGCTGTCCTGGCCAAGCTGCCAGTAGCCCCTTGGCCAAGCTGTCCGGTCCGGGGCAGTTGGCTCACTCGGAAGGGCTGCAAGAACATGGGGTCAACATGAAACCAGGGACCGCAGGTCTTAGCGCTGATTTCCATGTGCCAAGGTTCCATTTTGGGGATTTCTGCTTGTTTCTATGCGCCAAGGTTCCATGTTTGGGTTACCCTTTTTTGACTCACACCCCAATTACCCCACCACAAGGAAGCTCGATGTGGCGGAGGTGATGTTAGACTCACCCAACGAGGATAGGACCCGGAATGGAACCCGGCCCGGCCTTTCTGGTCGGGGTTCGTTGCCAAAATCGGCGAAACGTATGGTCCCCCCCCCAAACAAAATTGATTGCGGCGTCATGGCGGTATGACCAACTGGTCCTAGAACCGGTGGCGACCAGAGGGGGGGATGCGCCCTTGGCTCCAATAGAGCTGTCGCAAGCTCTAGAGATGCGTTTAGGGACTGCAGAGCTGCAGGGTCAAGAGACAATGGTGAGTTTTGTTTAGTGGCGGGGTCAATCGCAAGTTTTTTTGTCTGTCTTAAAAAAGAAAGAAAGACTAAGAGTGTTTTTTTGACAGGTGTTTCTATTAAGAGTCAATTCAAGAGTGAGTTTTTGGTTGGTGCCTGTAGCTGGCACCTCTGAGCAGTCCATGGCTCAGCCGCGAACGCGCGGAGAACGCGCGCGCGGGCGTTTTCAGGCTGCTGTGTCGAGGCTGGACAAGCCCACCTCAGGCGCGGGGAGAGGGATGCGATGTGGGGAACTGGTCGTGGGGAAATGGGACGACCGAAAGGGAAACCAAAATGGAAACCCCAAAAAAAATGGGATTTAAAGGGAAGCCAAAAGGAAGGGGTGCCCAAAGCAATTGGCGCCCTTTCTCACCCGTTTCGTTTTTGGTTGGGAGGGTCCCTAGTAAAATAGACTACAGGAAACAGGGTACCCTTATTCTAACCTCTCTACTGGAGGACTTAGAATAGGAATTGGACCCCTCTTTGGATGGGATTTAAAGGCAAACCAAAAGGAAGGGGTCCCACCACCTGGAGGAATCGGTCCCTAATTTTGAGAAACACAGGGCTGAACGATGTTCAGCTATTGGCCATTTGGAATGAAATCGGACGTCCTCCATCACCCTTGCTTCCTTCTAGTCTCCTCTCATTTGTTTTGACAGCCCGGCTAGTGGCTAGCGTTCGCTTGAGTTCGGGATATAATTTGAATCTTCATATGTCTCTTCTCGTGCTACGGACATCAAGTCTATCATTTCGACCCTAGCTGAGCATGGCTATGTCATCGGGACGTGTGGTGAGAGTACAATGACAATGGAGGCATGGAGTCAAAGCCTGTACTAGTTGAGACAGTATCTCTTTTGCCCTGCGGTTCAGTTGCCACCACAAAAAGAACGGTTGGGTTCATAGAACCACCGAATGTTTGCCTAAGGATTGTCATCATCCAAATTGGGTTAACCATTCTTTTAATGGGGGTTGAACCGTAGGGTTTTATCTTTATGACCAATGACAAGGTCAATTCCAATTAGGGGAACCTTTTGAGATGAACGTCTGCCGCGCTAAATCCAAGAGCAGGGCAAGATCAAATCAATTTACGTGACCATCCGAGAGCCAGCTGAGGTTCGGCCCACATGTCCTGTATGGTCCATGTGGGAGGGACTCACTCATTTGTTCAAAGCAACAGGGGGCTCACTAACTTTTTCGTGTCTTGGGGAAACTTACCAAGTTTCTCACCAAACACTTTGTTTTTAAGTTTTTTTTTTTTTTTTTTTTTTTAAAAAAATTTTTTTTTTTTTACCAGACCCATTTGTTCTCCATATTTTCCAATTTTTTAGCCATCCCCCACCACCTTTCCCAGACAAAAAGCCCCGGGAACATCAGCCCAGCGAGGGGTGCTGGTGGCGGCGCTGGGCTCCGACTGCTCTCCGGCCTTCCAGCTGGCCAGCGCCCAGTTCTCGGCCCGGCCGGGCGCCGTGGAAACTCCCGGGTCCGGTCCCTCCGAAAAAATCCTGGGGGGTTCGTATCCCATGGTTTTCTGGTGTGTCTTTTTCAACACATATACATATATGTATATATATATATATATATATGGCTGTGAATTTTCAATAGGGATCCCACCTCAATTGAAATTCAGACCCATAAATACAATGTATATATATATATGTATATGTATATATACTAGCTGGGGGTTCTTCCCTGAATGTCTAGCACACTTTTCTGGCACAACATATATTTATATACTATATGTGTTCTACACATCTTTGGGTATGGGTGTTGATGGGTTTCGTGAATTTTCATTGGGCAGGAGTTGTTTTGTGTTTATATACAATACACAATTATATATATATATATATACATATATATATATATATATGTACATGGTGTATATATATATATATATATATTATGTGGGTATATGATTTGTTCTTCGCGCTGTTTTTCTTAGGGACCCTTTCAAGGGTGTCTTACTTCCACTTCCCGAGTTGGCAGCCCACAGAGTTTTGACCGTGCCTGGAACGATCAGCTTTCCCGAGGCTTTCCTCTAGGTTGAGCGGCCGCATGATCCGCAGGGAAACCCCCCGGCCCCCCGCACCCCGCCCCCCGCCCCCCATGTGTTCTGTTTTTCAGGCATGAGGGCTGTCACTTTCCATTTGGCGTTGCAGTGGAAAGGGCTCGGACTGAGTTTCTTCGGGCGATTGAGCCTTGGGCTCGGTGTCATCGTCTCAAGGCAGATCAGGACGCCATTGCTGTCCCCTCAATGCGGCCACAGAACCGCGACAAACATAGGCATGATGCGCCCAGGTCAGTGGTGAAGGAGTACCTTTGCCTGTGCCGGATGCTTAGGATGTCAGAGAAGCTCTGAGAGCATTGAGATCGTGACTGGCACGACTTGTGCTAGAGGGAGTTTGAAATGGTCGCCCTTAGTTTGAAATGCCCTTTTGAAACCTGGGGCGCAATTAGCAGACGTAAAACAAATGGGCCAAACTGGAATTATATGACAGGAGGCAACTTGCAGCAGCCTTCGGCTCTCATGCTTTTTCAGAATACGCCACTTCTTTGGGGCAATTTTTGGTAAGGGTGGACTGGAAGTTGTTTGTTGTGGATTTCTGCGAGTTTCTCTTTGTGGACGCCGCGATCCCAAGTGAGGATCCAGGGGTATTCTTCCCAGTCTTATTGTGTCATGCTAGACAACATTCAGGAAAGCCAACACCAGGTAAATCCAACAGTATTTGATCAAGTAAGCTCATGTAAGCTCATGTAAGCTCATGTAAGCTCAAGACTGACTTCACATCAAAACCCTCAAAGTCAAGCTGATTCGTCTTCTTGGGGCAGCTTCCGATCTTCTTCGGCCCCGGACCCCCCCGAAAAAACTCCCCAAGGCCACGGCTCGCTGGGCGCGCCCGGCGCGCAAGGCCGCACGGCCCGGCCCCTGCTGCGGGACTGGGCCTCCGGGCGCATGGCAGGCGACGGAGGCGGCGGGGCGGCGGCAGCTACCGCCTTCGCGGCTGGGACTTCGACGCGGATTCGCGCGGGGGGAATTCGTTGGACGGCGTCGTCGCGGGGAGTTCTTTTGACTACTCTGTGTGGAAGCGTCCATTTGCGGCAACCATAATATTTCGTAGTGTTAGTTATTCTATTATATTATTTTTTCTCCCTGGTGGTTTCAAGGCTATTGGAAACTTCCATTTGCGCCAAACAGCATACTGATGTGATTTTCCGCTGGCGTTGGTAACCGATCGCTGCAAATCTGGTCTCAGGTTTTTGCAGGGCTGAAGCTTAAAGTACGGCTTCCATGGGCTCCGGGTTTCTTGCAGCCGAGTTCACCGGCCAAAGATCTTCCGAGTTGACCCCCGGGCGGTGACCCGTGGATAGCCAGTCTCCAGGCCGAATTGGCTTCGTTCTGAAGCCTTCCAAGGGTCCAGTTTTCCGGGTCGACACCGGCATAGACCCAAGATGGCACCCCAAGTCAGAACCTGCGCCGGCGCCCCGCACGCGGTCCATCTCGCAAGATGCCGAAGGCGCCGTCGAACCGAAAAAGCCCCGAACAGCACTGCAACACCAATCTCATATAAAAGTGCGCCCGCACCGTCGCCAGCACCTCAAACAGCCCCAAACAGAATCCAGAACAGCACCTACGGTCAATTTTGCAAAACTGCGCCCGAAGCGTCACCTGTACGCATGCCCTTTAGCACCCGGCCATCTATCTCGCAAGAATGCGCCCGCACCGTGACCAGCACCTCAAACAACACTCCAAACAGCACGCCAAAACTGCACACGCTCACCTTGCCATCAATCTTTCAAAAAATGCGGCCGCACCCTCACAAGCACCACAAACGGCTCCCCAAACAGCACACCCCAACAGCATCTGCGCCAGGACCCCAACTGCACGCCCTCTATCACGCAGCCGTAAATCTCGCAAATCACTTTCCCGCTTTAATAGAAGTTAGAACCCCTATAGCTTTCAGCTATCTGGGGGAAAAACAACAACCTTTGCGATGTTTTCAAGGGCCCTTTGAACGGATTGAAGTAATTAGCAATGGTGCTTTCTTGTTTGGGAGTACTGAAGCCCCCCATTGGAAAATGTCATGAGTCAAGATGCCAACATGCGCCCAGACCAAAAAGAGGGGCAAGGTAAAGATTGGCAAGTGAGCTGCGACATGGCCAGCCCGTCTGCTCGCTCCCGAAGCCCGGGCTCACCGACCAGCCGCGGCTTCCAGTCGCTGAGGGCCATGGCTCAGTACCAGGCAGGCGGCGAAAAAGCTTCTCTATCGCAGGGGAAACCTATGGGAAACCGAATTCCAGGTCTTTCAAGAACCATGGTAATTATGACCTAATGATCTTTTTTGCCGGTCCTGGTAGGTGTTTGTTTTTTTGGCCCGCAACTCCTGCAGGTCACGTCTACAATTGCACACAGCCATGACTGGAGGCGAGAGTTGGAGCGCCTGAGCACCGGAGGGGACGTCTTTGCCATGGATCGGAATCAACAGAGACTCAACTTGGACTCTGATTCCTTGGACTCCCTGGATCGCAACCTGGACAGCATCACACTATGTGTTTTTTGAAGATCGTTTCTTTTCGGAGTGTGTGTGTGTATTTTTCCTACTCCCCCTAACTTATGGCCGTATCTTTCAAATCTTCAGGATGGACGCTGGTTCTGGGAATTTCAAGGAGAGGCTTTGGCTGCGGTGTTAATGCGAAACTAAATCGCACAATTCCCTTTGGGTATGTGTCAAGGAAAACAACCTTACCAAGGTGAACAGGGTCAGAAAAGAACACCCTTTCTTCCTGCAGCACCTGGCCGAATCGTTCCATGTTTTGGCAGGTTGGGAAGAAACGTCCAAACAAAAAAACATCTTTTCAATTGTATCCCACCAAATTATCTCTACAAATGCGAAGGCTCTTACTTCAATTTGCTTAAGCATATTGGTTTATTTGCCCCCGTTGTTTTTACAGGGAATCTATCACTACTCGAAATATGTTTGCATGTTGTTTTTTCTTCTTACTTGTTTTTCTTCTGTGGAGTTATTCGCAAATGGAGGTAAGTAAATGAGTGTAAATACATATTATATAAGATATATATATATATATTGATTGATATATATATATATATATATAGGTAAGCAAATGAGTGTACATACACATATCTATATATTGATATATATATATACATATATGTTATATACAAAATAATTGTATTAATGTGTATACCTAGAAAACCTGGAGTGGATAATTTCTGTTTTTTGCCGTAACTACATATGTTTTAGTCGTTTTCATCAAACAAGCCTTTTCCTTCAAAAAGCGCCTTTGGGACACCTGCCTAGAACAGGGTTCGGCAAAAAACGCCTTCGAGAAAAACGCCTCTGCCAGTTTGTTGCATACATCCAAAAAGCAAATCTCTGGAAAGTCGCCTCCAGGCAAACATATGACGTTCCCTGAAAAAGCAGTTTCCAACGAAAAGACAGAACATATCGGACTTAGGAAGATCCAGGTATATATATATATATCTATATATATATATCTATATATCTATATATATATATAGTCTAGGCTTCTTTGCTCGAGCCGGCGAGGTCAGATCTACCGCTTCCCCTTGTGGCTGGTGACGCGGGTGCCGCAACCCGAGCGCTTCGCCAGGCTTCGCTTTCGCGCAGTGGAGCCGCCGAGAGGCCGCGGAGGATCGCGCAGGTCTTGCTATGACTCCGTGCGCGACAAGATGGTGGTGATAAAGCAACTACCTCCAGAGGCCGGGTGATTCTTGTTCTTCATATTTTGAAATGGCACCCCAAAAGTTTATCCTTGGATTTGGCGTGCCCTAGCTACTGTTCATTTTTTGGGGATAGCGCATTGCGAGTTTCTGATCATTCCTTTGCAATCGCCAGGGTCGCCATGGTCATGCCATTTCATATTCCAACATTGACATTTGGCTCCCATGACAAGCAGAGATTGTTGGTTTTCTTGCCATACATAGATGTAACCTACCAGCCCCTGTCCCCTCCAGCATCCTCCAAGGGCTGCGTTTGCTCGTCTCCAACCCCCCAAGCGCGATTTTCTCCTTTTGGATTCTCATGTTGGTGCGTGTTTTTCACAGACGAAGCGAGCAAGCAAGTGAGTGAGCGACTGGTGATGCTTTGGACAGTACTTGGCATTTTGAACCTGCGACAAACAACAGTTTGTTGGGGGGTGCCGGCTGACTCCATGTCTTTGAACTTCGTGGCACGAGCGCCAGGAAGAGCATTTGTGGATCCAGGAAGTCCGGGCGCTCCACCTATGCCTGCATCCAAACATCGTGACGCTCCTGGAGGTAGCTACGGCTTTGTTGACACACCATCAATCACTTCCACCCCAATGAATGTGGATAACCCTTGAGGAAGCATGTGCTCTTAGGGCTCAGTTCGGGACGTGTAAACAAACAGAGTCGCGAGGTGTTTATATAGAACCACAGAATCAATTCATTCAAGACATCGCAATGCAAACACGAGAAAGACAAATCAGAAGGAAGCTTGCAGTTGAATTGGCAACTTGACGACAAACAAGCAAAAGTACATGGGACTACAATTTGCTTGGAACTGTTTGAAGGACCGAAACAAATGTTGTCTTCTGTTGGGGTACTTTCCCCCTTCTTTCCAGGGATCCGAATCTTTCTAGAAAACCTCCTTTGAAACCGAGGGAAACGGATCCGGTTTTTGGAAAGAACGATGGTTGAAGAGAATGGAAAAGGAATCAACCCCTAGATGTTTGGGTAACTACTTGGCCCGAGCCCATGACCCTAAATGGGCCTTTGACCGCGGAGAAATTTGGGCCTTTGACCGCATGAAGGAGCCTTCGTCGCATCTCAGGTAGGATTCCATTTGTTTGTTCCTCTAAAGGCGCAGCAAACCCCAGTGGTTGACTTCCCCCCAAACAGGCATTTTTGGGTTTAACAAGAAATCCGGGAATGGAGCCCTGATCTCAGCTGGGTGAATTATAACGACCTCACACGACCGAATTCACCGCACCTGGTGGTTTATGTGGGGAGTAGCCCCCCAACCCTATTTCAGGTTGGTGAAACATCTTAATTCGAAAACCGGTGGAAACCACCAGATATGTTTTTCAGGTACCTGAGTTGGAAATACCACCGGTTTTTCAGGTTGGTGAAACATTATATTTCACTCAGTTGCTTTGGATTTGGCCGGAAGCCGAGTTTCCTTTGGCCTTCGTTTCTTGCTTTTTGTTTTTCTTTTTCAGTCTAGTGCTGCCATGCTGTGGTTTCATGAACATGCATCTCAGGTATTTCATCCCAGAACATGCCTCTTCGAGGCTATGGCCACAGACCTCCGCGCCCTGTTGCGGAACCGCCAGCGCTCCGATCCCAACGCGCTGGCGCTACCCATGTTGGCCGGGAACTTGAGGCGCGGGGCTTGACGACTCTGAGCAACTGGTTCCCAATGGGTGGTTTGAATTGGTGTCTTGGGGATTTCAAACCTTGGTTCTTAGTAGAGGGTAAATGGGAAACCACTTCCCAAACCATCGATTCAAAACACCTGATAACAGCTCCGGATCAATAGGAACGGTTTTTTGGGGACGGAAGTCGCGGAAGTCCTTCGAGGGACATGTGTTTGAAACAATCATTCGGGTGATTTTGAGGGTGTCACTTCAACGACTTTAATGGGCCCTGAAACTCTACGTTAAGTCTCCCAAACTTGATACCCTAGACTGCGCTTGTTTGCAGGGTGTTGCGTTCCTCGAATGTTCAAACAGCTTTGCAGACTGCTTTTTTGTGATCCATGGGGCTGGAGTGGATGGAGGAGCTTTCGATTGAAGGCGACTTGCTTGGGCCATACCGACTTGTCCGGGCTTGTGTTTGCAGCTGCATATGTTACAGCGCGCAAAATCTTAAAGAGCAGACAGCTTTGACCAGTGAGAAGGGATGATGCAGGCCTGGACGCAGGGATTTGTTTTGCCCCGAAATCGAGGAGCTTATCCCGGAATACCCTGAGCTGCCTCTAAGGCCCCTTTACCTGGAAGTCAATCGCTCGGGTTGGAGAAGTATTGACTTCGGATGAGTCTGGAGGACCCTTCTGGTTGGAGGATCCCCAGTAGATCATTTCCTGGTGGAATCTCAGATGACCTGCGGATTCATGTCGAAGTTATGCAGATCCCCTTCGACCCAAGATCGTGAGGAGCGTGCTTCGCCAGCTCCTGCGGGGCGTCGCCCACATCCACCGGCTCAATTTGATGCACAGAGACCTCAAGCCAGAGCAGCTCCGCATAGCTCCGCCGATTCGTGTGGCATGTGCTTTTTGGAGGGGAGTCTGACTATGGCCAAAGTTTCCAACGGGTCCTCTCATGGGATTTTTCCCTCTTAATCATGGTCGACGATCTTCCCCACAAGGAATCTCCTTAGCTTTTTGGCTTTGGGTGTAGTGGGTTCCATTGCCCCGAGAAAAAGTTCGTTCGCCAATCTGCAATCGGACAGTCCGAGTCCGTAGGCACATCCTCTGGAGCCCGGGCAGCACGGGCTCTCCAGGCACCTGGAAGATCTGCGGGCTTTGGTCCTCCGGGACGCAGGGAAGGGCGAACCTCACGCTGGAGCGCCCGACCGCGCCCGGGGGTTCGGGGGTTCGGGGTTGGAGCAACCGGACATTTTGGGGATTTTGGCGATTTGGGGAGTTGAGTTGAAGATCATTTTGGCTGGTAAACCCCGTTCTTTTGAGAATTTGACAACGCCAACATGAACCTTACTTTTTTTTCCCAGGTAAGCGTGGCTTTCACGAGTGAGACGTCCTGGTGCGCGGTGGTGTTTTGTTCAGCGTCCCAGTTGTGGGTGTTCCGGTGATGTTTCGATGGTTTCCTTGATGATGTGTCCCAGTGGTGCCACGGTTGTGGGTTGTGGTCTGTGCTGGTTGTGCATTTTGCTGATGGCGGTGTGCCGACGGTGTCCCGTGTTTTGGTGGTGTCTCGATGGAGTGCCGCACTCGGCGACTGCGATGTTGCTCAGCGGAAGAACCCGCTTTTTATTGACCCCGCGATCAGCCCCAAAAGCGAAGGTTCCGCCCCAGCACCGCACCGACTGAATCAACGGAGAAACTGGCAATCCATGTTGATCCAATGGGCTTCTCGTGTTTCGGCGAATTGCGGCTGCAAACATGCCGGCCCCGATCCAAGCTTCGCGTGAGCACACGGAAGAAAATGAAATCTTGGTCCGTAAATCGGACAAAACTGCAACTGGCTTGCAATGTGGTTGGCTCTCGAATCGCAACCGCCAGAATGTCTTCGGTTGCCCTGTGAAACTACCCAAAAGGGGGCACCAACAAAAAGCTCGTGTGGTACGCTTTAATGTGTTGGGGTCCCTGCCCCTGTTTTGGTGGTGTCACGGTGGTGTTGCGGTGGTGTTGCATTGGAGTCGGGGTGTCTTGGCGGTTGTGTTTTTGATGGTGTCCTGGTGGCGTCCCCGGTGGTGTCCCGCTGGTGGCCTGGTGTGTTTTGATACTGCCCAGTCGTGCCCCGGTGGTACCACGCTGGTGTTCTGGTGGTGTCCTGTGTCCCTTCCATTGGCGCCGCGCAAGGTCCCGGTGGCTAAATTCTGGGCTGTTCAAAGGTAATCCTTAATCCTTACTTGGGGTTACGCAAGGGGTCCCCTTTGTAGCGGCTTTCCTATAGGGATTATGGATTAGGATTGGCCAACCCTCCATTTTGAACAGCCCTGAAATTTGGGTGGAGCCTGGTTCGGATATATCGTAAGAGGTTGCGCTTTGGGTAAATTGGTAAGAAGACAAAACCATATATATATATATATACATACATATATATATAACACATGATTTACTTTCCAGGGAATGACACCTCAAGCAACCTTGGCTTTTGTGCGACACAAGCGACCCAAGTCTGGACTGGTTTACTTCCAGGGCACTCAGTCATAGACTTTTGCGCCTATGATAGGCCAACCCCAGGTTCCAGGTTTGAGCATTTCAAGCCAACCCTTCTTTCTAACCGACCTCGTTTTGGTTTCCTGGGAGCAGAGGCTGGCTGTTTTAGAAAGCATCCACCTCAAACAAAAACAAAAACGTGTGGTCTTGTGGTAATTGCCATCCTGCCAGGAGACCACAACTTTATGGTACCGCGCACCCGAGCAGATGATGCAAGCCCCCTACGACGCCTCGATCGACGACTGGGCCCTCGGATGCATCCTCTATGAGATGCTGAAGGGCCGCCCGCTGCTCCTCGGCTCGCGTTGTGTATATATATATATATATATATGTATATATTGGTCCGTGCTTGTATTGGTTTGTTGTTGCCTGCCTGCCTGCCTGCCTGCCTGTAAACTTGCCTGCCTGCCTAGCTGCCTGTCTGTCGGGCGTCCGTTGCTTGGCTGGCTGGCTTAAGAGCTTTCTGAACGACGTCCCGAGGTTTCGAGCTGCTCAGCTGCTTTACGGTTTGAATGCCAGGGTGTTTCATTCAAATGTTAGCAGGGCTCCTTAAAAGATACATTCTGCCCAATTGAAATATGTTTTTTTCCACCAAAATAAAGGGACACCACCATTTACAGGGCAATGTTCAGGTGTATAATGTAAGGATCCCTGGTTAGCCAAAGCTCATGCTGTTTTCTTGGATGGCAAACGATGAGATCTGTCTCAAGCTGGATGGCTTTCAAGCAGAGTCCCCTGAAACTATATAGGCCTTTCACTTTTCGGTGGTGTCGGCACCATTCCACAAACCAAGCCCGTCAACGAAAAGACAGCGAGTTAGACAGTGCCGCCTATACCTGGTTGCGGGAGACCAATCCGAAACTTTGTGAAACATCGGAGAATCAGATTGGTCCATAAACATCGGAGAATCAGATTGGTCCATACACATCGGAGACTCAGATTGGTCCATACACATCGGAGACTCAGATTGGTCCATACACATCGGAGACTCAGATTGGTCCATACACATCGGAGACTCAGATTGGTCCATACACATCGGAGACTCAGAATATTGGTCCATCGGAGACTCAATTGGTCCTGGGCTCAGACTGGTCCATACACATCGGAGACTCAGATTGGTCCATACACATCGGAGACTCAGATTGGTCCATACACATCGGAGACTCAGATTGGTCCATACACATCGGAGACTCAGATTGGTCCATACACATCGGAGACTCAGATTGGTCCATACACATCGGAGACTCAGATTGGTCCATACACATCGGAGACTCAGATTGGTCCATACACATCGGAGACTCAGATTATTGGTCCATCACACATCGGAGACTCAGATTGGTCCATACACATCGGATACACATCGGAGACTCAGATTGGTCCATACACATCGGAGACTCAGAATATTGGTCCATACACATCGGAGACTCAGAATATTGGTCCATACACATCGGAGACTCAGAATATTGGTCCATACACATCGGAGACTCAGATTGGTCCATACACATCGGAGACTCAGAATATTGGTCCATACACATCGGAGACTCAGATTATTGGTCCATACACATCGGAGACTCAGATTGGTCCATACACATCAGAGACTCAGATTGGTCCATACACATCGGAGACTCAGATTGGTCCATACACATCGGAGACTCAGATTGGTCCATACACATCGGAGACTCAGATTGGTCCATATACACATCGGAGACTCAGATTGGTCCATATACACATCGGAGACTCAGATTGGTCCATACACATCGGAGACTCAGATTGGTCCATACACATCGGAGACTCAGATTGGTCCATACACATCGGAGACTCAGATTGGTCCATACACATCGGAGACTCAGATTGGTCCATACACATCGGAGACTCAGATTGGTCCATACACATCGGAGACTCAGACTGGTCCATACACATCGGAGACTCAGATTGGTCCATACACATCGGAGACTCAGATTGGTCCATATACACATCGGAGACTCAGATTGGTCCATATACACATCGGAGACTCAGATTGGTCCAGATACACATCGGAGACTCAGATTGGTCCATATACACATCGGAGACTCAGATTGCTCCATACACATCGAAGACTCAGATTGCTCCATACACATCGGAGACTCAGATTGCTCCATATACACATCGGAGACTCAGATTGGTCCATACACACATCGGAGTCTCAGATTGGTCCATACACATCGGAGTCTCAAATTGGTCCATACACATCGGAGACTCAGATTGGTCCATACACATCGGAGACTCAGATTGGTCCATACACATCGGCTCAGATTGGTCCATACACATCGGAGACTCAGATTGGTCCATACACATCGGAGACTCAGAATATTGGTCCATCGGAGACTCAGATTGGTCCATACACATCAGAGACTCAATTTGAGTCCATACACATCGGAGACTCAGATTAGTCCACATACACATCGGAGACTCAGATTGGTCCGCCCATCGGAGACTCAGATTGGTCCATACCCATATCGGAGACTCAGATTGGTCCATACACATCGGAGACTCAGATTGAGATCCATACACATCAGAGACTCAAATTCAGGTCCATACATCCGGAGACTCAGATTGGTCCATACACATCGGGGCGAGATTGGTCCATACCACATCAGAGCTCAGATTGGTCACGCACACATCGGAGACTCAGATTGGTCCATACACTCGGAGACTTAGATTGGTCCATACACATCGGAGCTCAGATTGGTCCATACACATCCGGAGACTCAGATTGGTCCATACATCAGGAGACTCAGATTGGTCCCATACACATCGGAGACTCAGATTGGTCCATACACATGGAGACTCAGATTGGTCCATACACATCGGAGACTCAGATTGGTCCATACACATCGGAGACTCAGATTGGTCCATACACATCGGAGACTCAGATTGGTCCATACACATCGGAGACTCAGATTGTTCCATACACATCGGAGACTGAGATTGGTCCATACACATCGGAGACTCAGATTGGTCCATACACATCGGAGACTCAGATTGGTCCATACACATCGGAGACTCAGATTGGTCCATACACATCGGAGACTCAGATTGGTCCATACACATCGGAGACTCAGATTGGTCCATACACATCGGAGACTCAGATTGGTCCATACACATCGGAGACTCAGATTGGTCCATACACATCGGAGACTCAGATTGGTCCATACACATCGGAGACTCAGATTGGTTCATACACATCGGAGACTCAGATTGGTCCATACACATCGGAGACTCAGTTTGGTCCATACACATCGGCTCAGATTGGTCCATACACATCGGAGACTCAGATTGGTCCATACGCATCGGCTCAGATTGGTCCATACACATCGGAGACTCAGATTGGTCCATACACATCGGCTCAGATTGGTCCATACACATCGGAGACTCAGATTGGTCCATACACATCGGCTCAGATTGGTCCATCGGACACTCAGATTGGTCCATACGCATCGGCTCAGATTGGTCCATACACATCGGAGACTCAGATTGGTCCATACACATCGGCTCAGATTGGTCCATACACATCGGAGACTCAGATTGGTCCATACACATCGGCTCAGATTGGTCCATACACATCGGCTCAGATTGGTCCATACACATCGGAGACTCAGATTGGTCCATACACATCGGAGACTCAGATTATTGGTCCATACGCATCGGCTCAGATTGGTCCATACACATCGGAGACTCAGATTGGTCCATACACATCGGCTCAGATTGGTCCATACACATCGGAGACTCAGATTGGTCCATACACATCGAAGACTCAGATTGGTCCATACACATCGGAGACTCAGATTGGTCCATACACATCGGAGACTCAGATTGGTCCATACACATCGGCTCAGATTGGTCCATACACCATCGGAGACTCAGATTGGTCCATACACATCGGAGACTCAGATTGGTCCATACACATCGGAGACTCAGATTGGTTCATACACATCGGCTCAGATTGGTCCGTACACATCGGAGACTCAGATTGGTCCATACACATCGGAGACTCAGATTGGTCCATACACATCGGAGACTCAGATTGGTCCATACACATCGGAGACTCAGATTGGTCCATACACATCGGAGACTCAGATTGGTCCATACACATCGGAGACTCAGAATATTGGTCCATCGGAGACTCAGATTGGTCCATACACATCGGCTCAGACTGGTCCATACACATCGGAGACTCAGATTGGTCCATACACATCGGAGACTCAGATTGGTCCATACACATCGGCTCAGATTGGTCCATACACATCGGAGACTCAGATTGGTCCATACACATAGGCTCAGATTGGTCCATACACATCGGAGACTCAGATTGGTCCATACACATCGGAGACTCAGATTGGTCCATACACATCGGAGACTCAGATTGGTCCATACACATCGACTCAGATTGGTCCATACACATCGGAGACTCAGATTGGTCCATACACATCGGCTCAGATTGGTCCATACATCGGAGACTCAGATTGAATCCGTACATCGGCTCAGACTGGTCCACACACATCGGAACTCAATTGGATCCTGCATCGGAGACTCGGAGTGGTCCATACACATCGGAGACTCAGATTGGTCCATACACATCGACTCAGATCGGTCCATACACATCGGAGTCAGATTGTCCATTCACATCGGCTCAGATTGGTCCATACACATCGGAGACTCAGATTGAGGTCATCCCACATCGGCTCCAGATTGGTCCATCGGACCTCAGATTGGTCCATACACATCGGCTCAGATTGGTCCATACACATCGGAGACTCAGATTGGTCCATACACATCGGCTCAGATTGGTCCACACACATCGGAGACTCAGATTGGTCCATACACATCGGCTCAGATTGGTCCATACACATCGGAGACTCAGATTGGTCCATACACATCGGCTCAGATTGGTCCACACACATCGGAGACTCAGATTGGTCCATACACATCGGAGACTCAGATTGGTCCATACACATCGGAGACTCAGATTGGTCCATACACATCGACTCAGATCGGTCCATACACATCGGAGACTCAGATTGGTCCATACACATCGGCTCAGATTGGTCCATACACATCGGAGACTCAGATTGGTCCATACACATCGGCTCAGATTGGTCCATACACATCGGCTCAGACTGGTCCATACACATCGGCTCAGACTGGTCCATACACATCGGAGACTCAGATTACATACACATCGGCTCAGATTGGTCCATACACATCGGCTCAGATTGGTCCATACACATCGGAGACTCATACACATCGGCTCAGATTGGTCCATACACATCGGCTCAGACTGGTCCATACACATCGGCTCAGACTGGTCCATACACATCGGAGACTCAGATTACATACACATCGGCTCAGATTGGTCCATACACATCGGCTCAGATTGGTCCATACACATCGGTTCAGATTGGTCCATACACATCGGAGACTCAGATTGGTCCATACACATCGGCTCAGATTGGTCATACACATCGGCTCAGATTGGTCCATACACATCGGTTCAGACTGGTCCATACACATCGGCTCAGACTGGTCCATACACATCGGAGACTCAGATTACATACACATCGGCTCAGATTGGTCCATACACATCGGCTCAGATTGGTCCATACACATCGGCTCAGACTGGTCCATACACATCGGCTCAAATTGGTCCATACACATCGGAGACTCAGATTACATACACATCGGCTCAGATTGGTCCATACACATCGGCTCAGATTGGTCCATACACATCGGAGACTCAGACTGGTCCATACACATCGGCTCAGACAGGTCCATACACATCGGAGACTCAGATTACATACACATCGGCTCAGATTGGTCCATACACATCGGCTCAGACTGGTCCATACACATCGGAGACTCAGATTGGTCCATACACATCGGAGACTCAGATTGGTCCATACACATCGGAGACTCAGATTACATACACATCGGCTCAGATTGGTCCATACACATCGGCTCAGATTGGTCCATACACATCGGAGACTCAGACTGGTCCATACACATCGGCTCAGGGATGGTCCATACACATCGGAGACGCAGATTTCATACACATCGGCTCAGATTGGTCCATACATACACATCGGCTCAGACTGGTCCATACACATCGGACTCAGATTGGTCGATTGGTCCATACACATCGGAGACAGAGTCTGGTCCATACACATCGCTCAGTGGTCCATTACACATCGGAGACTCAGATTACTTACACATCGGCTCAGATTGGTCATACACATCGGAGACTCAGATTGGTCCATACACATCGGCTCAGATTGGTCCATACACATCGGCTCAGACTGGTCCATACACATCGGCTCAGACTGGTCCATACACATCGGAGACTCAGATTACATACACATCGGCTCAGATTGGTCCATACACATCGGCTCAGATTGGTCCATACACATCGGAGACTCAGATTCCATACACATCGGCTCAGATTGGTCCATACACATTGGCTCAGATTGGTCCATACACATCGGAGACTCAGATTACATACACATCGGCTCAGATTGGTCCATACACATCGGCTCAGACTGGTCCATACACATCGGCTCAGACTGGTCCATACACATCGGAGACTCAGATTACATACACATCGGCTCAGATTGGTCCATACACATTGGCTCAGATTGGTCCATACACATCGGAGACTCAGATTACATACACATCGGCTCAGATTGGTCCATACACATCGGCTCAGATTGGTCCATACACATCGGAGACTCAGATTACATACACATCGGCTCAGATTGGTCCATACACATCGGCTCAGATTGGTCCATACACATCGGAGACTCAGATTACATACACATCGGCTCAGATCTCCATACACATCGGCTCAGATTGGTCCATACACATCGGCTCAGACTGGTCCATACACATCGGAGACTCAGATTACATACACATCGGCTCAGATTGGTCCATACACATCGGCTCAGATTGGTCCATACACATGGGAGACTCAGATTACATACCTGGGTCCTCCGTCTCCGGGTTATTTCTCTGTTTTTCCGTTCTCCGGAATATTTCCGGGAGACTCTCTCAAAACTAGGAGTTTCAGGTGTTTCAAATGCAGGAATCAAAAAGCAGGAGTGGCTTGCAAAAGGCAGGAGTGAACATCAAAAACTAGGAGTGGTTCTTGGGGGAAACAATTGGATTCAAGTCTTGTTGTCTTTTTTAGTTGTTTGGGTGCGCAATTGTGCAACTTAGTACACTATCCCAGCAATTATGCAACTCTGCACTGGAGTGGGTATTCCACTGATTTTACTACGCACACTCCGGAAACTCCGTCTTTTTTTGATTTGCGGGAGTTTGCGAGTTTTTGCGGGAGTTTGCGGGCTTTTTACGGGTGTTTGCGCTGAGTTTCAGGTGTGGTGCTTTCCGGTTTTGCCAATTTGTCGCCCAAAGGCAATAATTCCGAATTCAGAATGATTCTGAATTCTGAATACATAATTCTGATTCAGGTGAACGATTCTGATTGAGGTGAATGATTCTGATTCAGAATATGTCTGAATTGGAGAGTTCCTTCCGTCAAGTACCGAATAATTGCGATTTCTAGGGGTTTCAGGTGTGCAAACCATTTCCAGAAGCGACAATCAATTTCTATAGTATTACCTCAAAAACCAGGAGTTTGAAAACTCCGTGTTTTTTCACTGAGACCCTCAAAAAACTGGTAGTCTCCGGATTTTACGTGAAATTTCCATGATTTGGAATATCCAGGTACACATCGGCTCAGATTGGTCCATACACATCGGCTCAGATTGGTCCATACACATCGGAGACTCAGATTACATACACATCGGCTCAGATTGGTCCATACACATCGGCTCTCAGGTTTCCAGGGGACTCGGAGTACGGCCAGCTGATCCGGATCTTCCAGGACCTGGGCACGCCCAACGATCGCACCTGGCCCGGGGTGGAGCGCTTCCCCCAGTTCAGCTCCGCCTTCCCCCAGTGGAAGGGGAAGTTCATGCAGGCGCGTCTGCGGCGTCTGCGGCGTACGCGGCGGTTTGCTGGGTGTTGGGCCTTTTGGTTTCAGAGGGAAATCGAAAGGACAGCCTCCCATTTTGGGCTCCGAATCCTGAGAAAGGACGAGGCACCCATGTTCACTTTGGTTCCCTTATGTTTCCCTTGGTGAGACGCAATGGCAACTCGGAGGTTCGGGGGAAAGCAGTTCTCACGCAGTGCCTTCGGGGCGTGCCTTCGGGAGAATGGGAGTGAACCTTGAAAATGGATCAATCTGTTCGACCGGCCGGATATGGCCGGATATTTTTCGGTTTGAAAAACTGGTGGCCACAGACCGCTCAACCGCTGCCTTTTGATCAAATGGGTGCGGCTCAGAATAAAACAGCTGAAATTGCCCCGCAAGTTGTCGCTTCCATTTGCGTTGCCTCCTTTGCAAACCCATTTGCTTCCATTTGCCGTGGCTTTTTGGGGATTCCATTTGTTTAGCAGCCAAGCTTCAGAGTGTTTTCGTCTGAGAAGGCTTTGTGTTTCAGCCCGACCTTTCCGATCCTTGGCTCCCCATCCGGTCCCTTAGGCTTTTGGATCTGTTTTTAGTGTGGTTTCCGAGCTTAAGCTACGAAAACGCCACAACGCTAAAGCTCAAAGCCAAGGGTTTCTGCCAAAGCTCGAGCCCTTCTTAGTTTCCGAATCTCCAGGAAAAGCTCTTGTCACTTTCAGATTTCAGCGGGGGATCCGCAAACGCGCCGGGCAGAGGATCTCATCCGAACCCTGCAGGCCGGTGCAGACCCAGATGCCTTGCCCTTGGGTATAGTGCAGTATGGCCCAGCCCTCGGTTCACGGAAAGCAGCGGCTTTGCGGCTTTTCTTCTTCTTCTTTTTTGTTTTTAAACTTCTGTTTCCGAGGCTGGGACATGGCAGGGTGATGGTTCTCAGGTTTTTCGATCTTTACATGATTTGGTTCTTCTTTGTGCGAATCGATATATTTGGCTCCTCCGCGCTTCTTCAACCCTTCAACTTGTTTGTCTGTTCATCGAGTCCTCGATCTTTCGAATTCGGCTCTTCGATCCTTCCTTTCTCCGATTCTTCGACGCTTCTTGGCTCGCCTGGTCGATCCGGTTACCCTGCAAATGGTCACTTCGCTGCGATATTCCAGCAAACCTCCAGTGCGGCGATGCGCACTTTGATCCGTTTTGATCTCATGGACTTGGTTTGCCTCGTCGAGCCGGCTATGCCGCTCGATCCGTTTTGGATTTGCTTCGATCGAGCGATTCGAATCATCCCCTGAGGCCCAGACTGGGGCAGGAAGCTCCAGTGGATTTTGGCCGCGGTGAACCTGGAGGACACCGTCATCACCTCTCGCCACGGCCAAGTCTTGAGCCTCTTCTCAGCGGATCCTCCCCCACAAGCCCACCTCTTCCCGTTGCTCGTGAAGCCCAAGGCGTGGTGCCAGACGCGAAACGCGAGACACCGTGAAGTAAGAGGGTTTCCAGTGAAATTCGATTTTGCTACTGTGGATTTGTTGGCGCTTTGCTCCTCATGGGGGCTGGGGGGAGGGAGGGGAGGGGGAGGGAGCCCAAAAAACACCTTATTAAGCCTTTATTAAGGCCTTATTTAGCCTCCCAGCGCTTAGATCACAGGTGGATCCAGCGTTGCACGCTCCGGACATGAATTTTGCTACTGTGGATGGACGAAATCCTGCACCACTTTCAAACCATGGGCAACAGCGGGTGTGCTTATCGTTTGGTTGGCGTGGATGCAGTCCATGTGAGATGGGTGCTGCTTTTCATGCTTTTCATGTGAAGCAAGTCCACGTCATTAGTTGGCAGACAGCACAAAAAACATAAAACAAAGCAACTGGGCACGGCAAAGCCCCCGACAGCACGTTTCAGCATGTTTCTGACATTCTGTTCACTCCTCGGAAAAATGGCTCAAATTTGGCATTTTCTTGAATCCCGGCCCACAGCTTAACAACATTTGGGGTCTTTTTTGCGTGTTGAGGAGCTTCTTGTTTGACTTGGGACGTGCCCCACAGAAAACACTGGAAGGTATGGTACAGTATCAACAAGTACGCAAGGGAAGAGCGGCTCGATCCCCCGAATGGCTGTCAAGGGAGCACCCCCAATCCCAGGAGAAATTGGGCTTGGGGGTGAATATTGTGGCTGGACAAATCCTGGCACCAGTTGAGATTTTATCCTTTTTTGGAGTTCCCCTACTAAAATAGACTACATTAAAAAGTTGGTACCCTTGTTCTAACCTCTCTACTGGAGGAACTAGCAGCATTTCCCCACTCATGGCTTGGATTGCGGGATGCAGGGTGGTCCTCTCGCCTGGAGCTCTCTCGAGGTGCACACCTTGGAAGCCCTCCAAGACCTCACCGGCCTGACGCCCGCGGACCACGCCTTCGCACGCACGGTGCTCCAACAGACCTTGCGCTGTTGCCCCGCCCAGCGCGCCACCGCGCGACAGCTGCTGGAGCAGGACTTGAGGGTAGATCTGCCACCCCCCCCCCCCCCCGGTTTCTACTGAAGCGGGTTTTGAAGGGCCAAGACAAAACCGTGTCCAAATGGCCTTTCAAGGACAAGTGTTCGGTTGCTCGGCTGAATTTTCAAAAGCGCAAGCCACCTCTTTGTGGACAACATTCAGAGCCAAGAGCAAGAGGCTAAGCTCTCTCATGTAGAGATATGTCTTTGGTGATTTGGCGAAACCGCAAAGACAGATATCAGAAATCTTCAGGAACGATATAGTGAATCCCCAAAATCGAGGCCCAAAGTAGCCTTAGGTTTTGCCGCTCGCTCAGTTGTCTTTGTCTGTTTTCTTTCTTTTGGGGTGCTTTTTTGGTGGAGCCAAGGGGCACCAGGGTCAGGGTGGGGTTCCTAAAAGACCAAATCACAGTGGGTAGACAATGGGCCAACCTTATGATCAACAGGTCCTGTAAACATGGGATGACCATTGGTTGGAAAACCACTAAGCAGTTCAGGTTTGTCTTGTACTTTTGGGTGTGCGACTGTTGTAACCGGGAACGGGATACTAGGGTCAGGGTTCCCACATTGACATGGTCGAAAGTCCTCACTTGGTTGGCAGATGCATTTGCAGATTGGAATGAACCTTTCGTTCAGGATTTTTAGACACCCATTCTGAGTCTTCCGACTCAGGAACGGCAGCCGTGTCTTTCTAGAGTTGCTATTGCATGGGGTTCAAACCCATATTTCCCCGTGAAGAGTAGTTTTAAACAAGGCTAGTTGGTTCCCGTGGTGTGGTGGAGTGGTGGTATAGGGAACCATGGTGCGGAGAACATTGTTGGTGAACTACTGTGGATGGACCAAATCCTGCACCACTTTGAAACCATGGGAATCCATTGTCTGTTGATGTTTACATCATTCCACGGTTTCTTTGGTGGTGCAGGATTTCGTCCATCCACAGTTTGTCCCTGGCCTGGGAAAGCTGGCGTTCGGAGGTTGTTGCTTGTCGTTAGATGGACACTCCATGCATCTGCCTATTTTATTTTGCGAGCACGCCGGTCCGGGGGTACAACCAGCTCAAGCCATGATAAAGGTCCTTTACTTTGGCGTTTCGGCTCTCAGCGATGCCCAGCCCCAAGGCGACCTCTCCGCAAGAGGCGCGTCTGGCGTCTACCAAGCGGTGGTGGCTCCGTGGGGCTGCGTGTTTGGTCTTGCTAATCTCGCCACCCCCGGAGTGCATCGTTGCATCGCCATGGCACGCGTGGTGCTCCGTGTCCTTCTGGACGAGGCCAAGGAATGCTTCGCTCCTTTCTGGACTTGGTGTGGGGCGCACCTCTTCTACTTCGTTGCGGTCTCGCTCAACGTTCGTGAAGCTTGCAGCCGCTTGATCTGTCCGGGACTGCGTTTGCTTTGGGAACAGCAACGTGTTGGCCTGGTTGGGTGCATTATTTGCGCAGCTTTCCTTTTTTTGGAGGCCAACGCACAGCAGCAATTCAGACGGACCAGCTTATTCTGCAGCCATGGAGTGTATTATTGCTGCTCGCACTTCGAGTTGGGAGGCTTGTCATTTGTGCTTTGTGGCTATTCCTTGGCTGTCAGACAATTATGTTTTTCGTTGCCGGGGTTGTGGGGGAGATCTCCTTCCTGAAGGTATTGGGCTTGCTGTCTGCTCTCTTGGTGGGTCGTCTTTGGTGTGATGTGGGCCTCAGCTGTCCCTGCTGACCCCCTTGCTTTGCTGTGGTCGGCTGCCGGCAGTACAGGATGGACTACTTCTGTGCGTTCATTGCTGGCAGTTTTCCGCTGCTTCCGTGCAGCTTTGGTTCGTCCTCTCGCTTTGCTGCCTTGTATAGTCTTTCCGTTTGCATAGTTTTGGTTACTCCTGAGGAGGTTCTTGTGGTGTGGGCGGCCAATAGTGCTGCCCACTGGGGATCTTTCCCCTGAGTGTGTCTGCGGCTCTATAAATCGCCGCTGTGTCTGCGCTCCATGTGCCGGAGTGCCGCAGTGGCTGCCCATCATGTCTCACGAAACGCAAGGGCATCGAGGAAGATAAAGGTCTTTACTTGGCCTCCATTTGCTTAAGTCTTTTTGTTTTCGCTTGTTGGTTTTATGGAATTCGCAGATTCGCACGTCTTTTGGGCACCTTTTGTGCCTTGAGCCGGCTCCAGGACCCACAGGAGCTGACGCTGGAGGTGGCCATGTTTTTTTTTGTGTTCTTTGTTTTTTAGAACATCTTTGTTGCGTTTTTTTGTGTTTAAAAGAAGGCTAACAAGAAGTCAACCTTCTTGGGGGTTAGTTGGAGGGACATTCGTGTGAGCAAGCGGACCGCAACTTCAGTGGACTGGGGGATAGGAGCCAGGTTGGGGAGCGCTTTCCTTGCCACAAGGAAACAGGGCATTCCTGAAAGTGGACCGACCCTGCGCAAGGGGCCAAATGCTTGAAAGGCGAGCCGAATTTCAACAGGAAGCTGAAATGAAGGCAGCATCTTGGAGCAGACTACTTTTACATTGGCTAAGTGAAAGCATTCTGTCTCGGGGCAACAGGGCTGCTGGGGTGTATCCCCACGTCTTCTTTTTGGGGAGTGCAGGTGTCGGCTGTGTGCCGCGTCATTGCGCGCACCCCCTGGAGCATTGGCCACACCAGCCTGACGGGAAAAGCTGGCTGCGAGTGGCGATGCAAGGAGGGATATTTGGAAGGGTGGCTTTTCTCAAGCATCATGGAATACTTGTAGTCGAATCGTAGTCGCAGAATCTAGGTAGGAATTGCACCAGTCATTCCTAACATTCGGCAGGGGGCACAGGTCCTGACATTTAGCGGACCAGTTTGCAACTCCTGCCTTTGCATGACCCAGTTGCCCAGTGGTGCCCTTTTTTCCCTTGTTTTGGGAAGGGTTCCTCTTTAAAGTCAACCGACCAAAAAAGGATGCCGATTTTTTTTTTCCCATGGAAATCCGCTGGGCATCTGAGAATTCAGACCTTGTCTAGGCTGGCTGCGCCAGGCGCAACCAGCTCTTATAAGCCCCCTGGGCCAATCGAGAGCTGACAGTTGGTCGATCCGCCGAATAGATCCGGCGCTGCACTATCGATAGCGCTGCCTATTAGATGTAATAGATACCGCTATGCAAACTTGGCGGGAAAGTGAGGCGTGCGGCTTCCCGATTTGCTCGACACGCCCAGACTACATGTTCGCC
>CAUJNA010001391.1:155000-165000 GCA_963377175.1 Effrenium voratum | reverse complement strand
TTTAGTGGTTGGGTCAGACATCCTCCAGGTAACCTCTTCAAAGGTCTGGTTCCAGCTAAAATGTCGTGACATCCCTCAAAGGAGATCATTCGAGCGAATCTCCTTTCATCAGACGGCAAGGTGTTTGGCTGTAATAAACTATCAGCGTCCCTCCAATTGGTGGTGTGGATTGGTGGTTTGGAGGCAGGGGGGGTAGTTTCCCATTTACCCTCTGCAAGAACCAGGGTTCAAATCCCCAAAACAACTCCAAACCACCAACTATGGGTTTCCTGAGATTTGGTTCAGCCCATTTCATGGGGGGAAAAACAACTTGTTGGAACGGTCCCTTGCGAGAAAGGGGTGTTTCCTGGATGATTGGCTTCTCAGAAAGAACTTGCCCAAAGTGTCCTCACATTCCCTTCTAAAGGTTTAACTTTTAGTGGGTTACATAAGTTACACCTCTGAGGATAAAACCAGATTTGGGGTATCACTGAGGATCACCCCCCATAAGGTTTGGTGTCCCTTTGACTCCGTTTGGGTGAGTCAAAATAGGTTTCCCCACAAACTGATCTCAGCTTTTTAATGGGTGTTCTCGAAAGACACGCACCCATTTCCAGGAACCCACCCCGATCTTAAAGCATGTCATTTTGTGAGGGTGGCCTTATTGGGATGGTTTCTTCGGGGCGACCACCGCAACGCCAATTCGGAGGGTCCCATTTGAGGCAAACCGTTTCAAGCCAACAAACAACAAACAACACCAACACCAACAACAACGACGACGACGACGACGGCGGCGGCGGCGGCGGCGGAGGCGGCGACGGCGACGGCGACGGCGACGGCAACGGCAACGGCAACGGCAACCACAACCACAACCACAACCACAACCACAACCACAACCACAACAACAACAGCAGCAGCAGCAGCAACAACACCAACACCAACACCAACACCCACAACCACAACAACAGCAGCAGCAGCAGCAACAACAACAACAACAACACCAACACCACCAACACCACCAACACCAACAACAACAACAACGACAACGACAACGACAACCACCACAACAACAACAACAACAACAACAACAACAACAACAACAACAACAACAACAACAACAACAACAGCAGCAGCAGCAGCAACAACAACACCAACACCAACACCAACACCAACACCAACACCAACACCAACACCAACACCGCCAACACCAACAACCACAACAACACCAACACCACCACCACCAACAACAACAACAATAATCACAACAACGACAACAACAACAATAACAACAAGAACAACAATAACAAGAATAACAACAAGAACAACAATAACAACAAGAACAACAAGAGCAACAACAAGAAGAACAACAACAACAACAACAACAACAACAACAACAACAACAACAACAACAACAACAACAACAACAACAACGGTCCGACCGGTCGTCTGGCCGCGAACACCAACACCCCGCCCCTTGACAAGGAGCTTTTGCACTGCAAAAACCAATGCATTCTAACATCGCTGAATCCAAAGCAGGAGATTTCTCAGGACGCGATTTTACACAAAAACGGCGTCCCAAACACTACAGTTCCACACGAACACACTTTGCATGTTGCAAGAAAAACACAGTTCCAAAGCAGAGAAGACCAACTACATATGTAAAAAACCATGTAAAATCCAAACAGTCTATACATATATATACCCTCAAACTTTAGCAACTCAATATACATAATGTCACACAAAATCCAAATAGTCCATACACAGATATATACCCTCAAACTTTAGCAACTCTATATAAATAAAGTCATCTAAAATCCAAATAGCCTTTATATATATATATATCCCAAAACTTTACCACCTACATATATATAAAGCCGTGTAAAATCCAAATGGTCTATAGTGCCTGGCATGGATACAGTGGTCAGCGGGTGCGCTTGAACGTATACAGTGCTAAGCGGGTGCACTTGAACGGGTGTTCTTACCATGTGCCTGGCATGGATAAAGTGCTATGCGGGTGCACTTGAACGAGTGTTCTTACCATGTGCCTGGCATGGATACAGTGCTGAGCGGGTGCGCTTGAACGGGTGTTCTTACCATGTGCCTGGCATGGATACAGTGCTGAGCGGGTGCACTTGAACGGGTGTTCTTACCATGTGCCTGGCATGGATACAGTGCTGAGCGGGTGCACTTGAACGGTGTGTTGGCCCATGTGCCTGGCATGGATACAGTGCTGAGCGGGTGCACTTGAACGAGTGCTTCTTAACCATGTGCCTGGCATGGATACAGTGCTGAGCGGGTGCACTTGAACGGGTGTTCTTACCATGTGCCTGGCATGGATACAGTGCTGAGCGGGTGCACTTGAACGGGTGTTCTTACCATGTGCCTGGCATGGATACAGTGCTGAGCGGGTGCACTTGAACGGGTGTTCTTACCATGTGCCTGGCATGGATCAGTGCTACGGGTGCACTTGAACGGGTGTTCTTACCATGGATACAGTGCTGCGCGGGTGCACTTGCACGGGGGTGTTCTTACCATGTGCCTGGCAGTGGATACAACGTGTTCTGTGCGCTGGCTGCACTGAACGAGTGAGCGTGTGCCTGCACTTGAGCGGGTGTTCTTATGTGCCTGGCATGGATACAGTGCTGAGCGGGTGCACTTGAACGGGTGTTCTTATCATGTGCCTGGCATGGATACAGTGCCGGGTGCACTTGAACATGTGCCTGGCATGGATACAGTGCTGAGCGGGTGCACTTCAACGGGTGTTCTTACCATGTGCCTGGCATGGATACAGTGCTGAGCGGGTGCACTTGAACGGGTGTTCTTACCATGTGCCTGGCATGGATACAGTGCTGAGCGGGTGCTGCTGGCATGAACGCTGGTTGTGTTCTTACCATGTGCCTGGCATGGATACAGTGCTAAGCGGGTGCACTTGAACGAGTGTTCTTACCATGTGCCTGGCATGGATACAGTGCTGAGCGGGTGCACTTGAACGGGTGTTCTTACCATGTGCCTGGCACGGATACAGTGCTGAGCGGGTGCACTTGAACGGGTGTTCTTACCATGTTCCTGGCATGGACGCAGTGCTGAGCGGGTGCACTTGAACGGGTGTTCTTACCATGTTCCTGGCATGGAGGGTGCACTTGAACGGGTGTTCTTACCATGTGCCTGGCATGGATACAGCGCTAAGCGGGTGCACTTGAGCTCTGTGCGCGGGGAACCAATTTTGCATGATATTTACGGTGAATTGTGGGCGTTTCCGGTCTGTGCGCGGCACTGCCTCGATCTGTCGCGTTTTGCAGTGTTTTTTAAGCAGACAAGCAAGTCTGCATGGTATTTACAGTGAATTGGGAACGGGTCAAGCGCGGCTCAACGGCCGGTTTGAGGGAACAACAACAACAACAACAACAACAACAACAACAACAACAACAACAACAACAACAGCAACAGCAACAGCAACAGCAACAGCAACAGCAACAGCAACAACAACAACAACAACAACAACAACAACAACAACAACAACAACAACAACAACAACCAACAACAACAACAACAACAACAACAACAACAACAACAACAACAACAACAACAACAACAACAACAACAACAACAACAACAACAACAACAACAACAACAACAACAACAAGAACAACAACAACAACAACAACAACAACAACAACAACAACAACAACAACAACAACAACGACAACGACACACAACACAACGACAACGACAACGACAACAGCAACAACAACAACGACGACGACGACGACGACACGACGACAAACAACACGACGACGACAACAACGACAACAACAACAACAACAACAACAACAACAACAACAACAACAACAACAACAACAACCACAACCCACAACCACAACCACAACCACAACAACGACAACGACAACGACAACGACAACGACAACGACAACGACAACCACGACAACCACCACAACCACCACAACCACCACAACCACCACAACGACCACAACCACCACAACCACCACAACCACCACAACCACCACAACCACCACAACCACCACAACCACCACAACCACCACAACCACCACAACCACAACCACAACCACCAGCAACAGCAACAGCAGCAGCAACAGCAGCAGCAGCAGCACAGCACAACAACAACAACAAAACAACAACCAACACAACAACCAACACAAACAACAACAACCAACCACCCCCCCCCCCCCCGACCCGACCACACACACACACACGCAAGAGCAACACACACACACACGCAAGAGCAAAAAATAACTCAAACAGAATCGCCGCATCGCCCCAGCCGCGCCTCGCGCCTCGTGCCAGGCCGCTTCGCCGCGGAGGCCGGGTTGCCTGCCGCCCTCGCGGCGCTGTTGGCGCAGCTGCGAGGCGCGGCGTGCATGGCGTGGGGCGTGGCGCCTGTGGGGTGGGGTGGGACGTTTGGCCGAAATGGATAGAATCCCCCTGGACGGGGCCAGTGTGTGTGTGTGTGTGTGTGTGTTTGTGTGGGTGTGTGCCTGTGTGTGTGTTTTTGCTGTTGGTGCCCCTACAACGAGGTTGTTTTCAAGGGAAACCCAAGCACACCTTGTGTTGGGGGTCCTGATTTTAGACAGACCCAAAAACGCCAAGGCACCGGTGTGAGCTTTCTGACAACCCGGGTAGCAGCTTCATGGAACTTGATGCGGATCTCCGGGCTTTGGAGGGTCGAACCCCCCCCAGAAACTTTGAGCTTGTGGAGTCAGTGGCCACGACCGAGTCTGGTGAAATGCCTTGTAGGGAAGGCGATCAGCTCAGAGGTGTAGAGGGAAAATAGGTGGCTGTGGGTTACAACCAATGGAAACAGGTTGTAGGTGCACCACCCATTTGAAGCTGTATTTTAGTGGGGATGTTCACTGGGGGTACGGGCTTTTGACCCATGGCCAGGTAAGTTGGCAGAATCCCTCGCACCAATTTTCAAAGGGATCATTTTCTGTCAGGTTCCGTGCTAATTAGTGGGAGAGTAATGTCAACCCTGGATGAATTGTTAACAAAGCCCGGTCCTTTCACTTTGGTAGGTGACACCCCCAATTCGCCATAAAGACATTTTTGTCCGAGATACATCTCGCGCTTTCCAAGGCGTCATCGACGGCTTTGCAGAAATGAAAGTGACTGCACATCTGGGATTGCTACCGTGCTTGGGAAGTGTGGCCTTTTGGCTTGGGGCAAAAGCAGAAGCTATTGAGAACGGGGTCGTGGGATGACTCGGAGTTTATCCCCCACTTCTGTGATACAAGGGAATTTCCTTTTCATTTGGGGGGTTAGTCTTTGGGAAGCCCGTTCTGTTGTGTCACAGAAGTGGATCCCATTTCCCACAGTTCTGTGTGAGAAGCTGTGCAAAGTGTTCGCGCTTTTTCTCCCACCCTTCCCGCGGCCAGGTGGCGAATTCAAAGCGAGTGAAAAGCGAACCAACAGCTGATTAGTGCGGATCGAAGGTGGAGTATGGGTATCGTGATTCACCAAATCCATTCGCGCCACTTGGGATTGGTGGTTTATCCCAGCATATCCCAGTAATTACTCAAACTGGTTTATCCCAAGAGCTGGATTTAGTCCGTGCAGTGGATTTGCACCAAAAAAAATCGGCGGCTTCCATCGCCGAAACCAGAAAGGAGTGATCAGGGTTCTCATCCACATCTTCCTTTCAAGGGTTTCCTTTGGCTGGGTTCCTTTACTTGTTGGCGCCAGGCAGGGAATGAGACATGGAATGACCCCTTGAAAAATCATCCTAGTTGGTGGTGTCCTTTATTCGGGCACCGAAGCCTGAGTTCATTCCTCTCGTTCCCTAGCGATTTCGCACAGATCACAAGTGTAGCTCACTCCGAAGCCAGGGCAGCGGAGGCTCCAACAGAGAACCGCCAGGTTGCAAGGGGACCACCAGGTTGCAAGGGAGCGGAAGAAAATAATAATAATATATATATATATATATATATGTAACAACAAACAAAAAGAAAAACGTCCGCCGAGGCCGCTGGCGGCATGCTGGGTTTGGAGGCCATCGCCTGGACTTCCGAAGTTGGCTCGGACGAAGATTCGGAGGGTTTCCTCGTGTCTCGAGCGGCGTTTGGTTTTTGTGGGGTCCTTTTGAAGGGCTGGGGTGGGTTTTTGTTGAACATTCAATGTGTTGTCCTTGTGTTTGAGCAGTCAGGGGGTACACTGCTGAAGGGTTAATTTGGGAAACCCCCAGTTCAGACCTTCTGGGCCTTTTCCAAAATGAAATTCCTTTGGGGTGATGTTTAACGGGGACATGTATGTGGAACCGACGTTTCCGAAGCCCCGCAACATGGGCTTTTGGCTTCCCTCAAAAACGAACAACAAACGGTTTCCACGCAAACAACCCCCCCCCCCTGCTCCCCCCCGCTCCCCCCCGTTTTTGGCAGGTGCTAGGTACCACAAAAGCGAGGCCGCCCGATGGGCCCTTTGTCAGGTGGAGCACCTGGTGGCGGCGGAGGTGGGCCATGGATATGTCTCCAGGCGGATCGATGGTTCGCATGGTGGGTGAATTGGTCACTCCCTGAGCTCGTGGACTTGGGGATTGCTACCGTTGGGGAGTGTGGCCTCTTGGCTTGGGGTAAGAGCAGAAGTTATTGAAGAAAAGGGTGGTATTGGGAAAAAGGTGTGTCCCAAACACTTCTGTAGTCTTGGGAATCTCCAGCAATTTATGTGGGCGTTAGTCTTTGGGAAGCCCTTTTTGGTGTATCACAGAAGTAGATTCCATTTCCCACAGTCCTGATGTTGTTACTGAGTGAATTATAACGACCTCAAACGACATAAACCGCAAATGGTGGTTGATGTGGGGAATATCCCAATCAACCGCCTTGTTTCAGGTTGGTGAAATATGATAATTCACCCAGAACTGTTGGCGTCAAGCAGAAAGTTGTCAAAATTGTTCCGGCCAATCCACTCAGGCGTCGCTTTGTGGGCTGGGTTGCCATGTTAGCGATAAGCAGAACGCTTTTTTGTTCTTCTTCGGACTTGTTCTGGCCGATCCACTTCGGACGTGTTAGCCCGAATGGCTTGCCCCACGGGTAAATGGAAGCAGGACTAAAACCTGCGGTCAATATCCGGGTGGTTTGATTTTGATGCAGACTGAAGTTGTTTTTTCTTGAACATAGGTTGGTTTAGAGGGAAACCAAAAGACAGACCACCGGTTTTCGAGGGGCCCTCTATGTTTCACATAGCCTCACATGGTGCCAACTTTTGGACTTCAAAGTTTCCCTTGGGAAATCAACCGCTAGGTGCAAGCCTGCCTTTGCCATGGAAGGTGCTTCGAGTGCTGCCTCGCAGCGCACGCTATACGTTTTTGCGGCTTGCCACCGCCACCGCAGCCTGTCATCCTCTCCCATCTTGCCGGGCGATTTGTTTGGCGGAAATGTAGCCCGGAGATGTGGGAAATGGGCCGAAGTGTCTGCCTCAGGTCCATGCCTAGCCTTCCGAACTGCTGCCTCGAAGCAGGCAGTTGCTCAGCATGTTTTGCCTGTCAAGCCCCGCGAAAGTGGGGCCACGAGGTGACATCTCGTTCAAACGTCGGCAGGTGAAAAGACCCCAGTCAACAGGGATGATCATCAACCTGGTAGTAAGCTTCCTCAAGAACCATGATACTGCCATGACCGTGTTCCACACTAGGAGCTCTTGGTCATGGCGCTAGTATGATTTTGGTTTGCAAGTTTTACGGTTTTCGCAGCCCGCGAGTCCTTCTTGTTCCGGCTTCCAACGGCCTGTGGCTTCTCACCTTCCATTGGCGCCAGCTCGCTGACACCACGGGTTAGTAATCAGGGCTCCTTAAAAGATACATTTTGCCCATTTGAAACATGGCTTTTTCCACCCACAATAAATGGAAACCACAATTTTCAAGGCAATGTTCAGGTATGTAATGTAAGGAACCCTGGTAATGTCAAGTCCTAGAGCCAGGCTCTGGCAGTCGGAGAAGCCCTTGAGCGTGCTCCACGACGACGCGGGCACCCCGGGCCCCTCATGTGCCTCTTTGTTGCGGCGTTGGTGTCGACCCCATAGTGACTTACAACAAGTTTGGGCATTTTGTGGGCCAGGCATGTGCGACAGATATCCAGGATTCTGATGTTGGCCAAGCACTGAATATGCGTTGATTTGTGGGAGGACAGGGAAAAAACATTGCGTGGCGCCGCGCCCGTTTCCAGGGAACAGTCGCAGCAAGCGGGAGAAGAAAAAAGTTTCCCAACGGAACCTGCGTAGCTCGGAACGCGATGGTCAAATCTTGGGTTTGCGACACATTGTTGGGCCTTTTGTTCCGGGGAGACGAGCAATCTCAAAAGCTTATTTCCTGAGTTCATGGACGTTAGGCGCTTTTTGGGTGACCATTTTAGGCTACGCACAGTTCGATCGAGCGGCTTTTGCGGCTTTTTTTGGGGGGGAAGGGACTGCCAGGTGACGATTTTGGGACCTGTGCCACATTCCAATGATAAGCCGTTCAAAGTTTAGAGGTTGCCCGGGGCTCCCCAATTTGACGGGTTGGTTGTCATGGGCCAAACTGTAGGGGGGGGTCCTGCTTTGATGGGTTCGCCATGAATAGGAAGGCACCTACCGTGTGTTGGTTGCTTTTGGTTTTCATTAAGGTAGCTACCTTGAAACCCATTTCGAAAATCACTGGGCTTGCTTGGGCGATTTGCTTACAAGGGTAGTGACCCAACATGAATGGGCTCCAAACCCCTTTTCAGGTCGTGCTCTTTGATTCGGCCAAACAGTTTTTCAGCCATTGACCCCTACCCCTCCGTTGCCATGGCACCTGTCTCTTACAACCCAGACGCTCCCGATCAATTCAGGGCCCTCCAAACAGCCAGGTTTTGAGACCCCCAAACAATCCTGGGCTGTCTAATGGAGGGGTCGGGTCTTCCATGGAAAGCCCCAGGAGCCTCTGGGAAATTACTTATCCCAAGAAGGGTCCTTTGATCTAAGGCACTGTAACCCCTTCACCGAACCCGCGGGTACCAAAAACTGGCCGCAAGTGAGGTGAGGCCCTGGATCTTCCATGCGCCGAACCTTCCAGTGACGCCCGCTGGCTGCCTTCAGTCCAACTTTCGGGGGGTGGGTCTGGCATTTGTGTTCTTTTTGGGAGGGGGAGGGGGGGTCTCTGGAATTTGTGTGCGTGTGTGTTTTTTTTGGGGGGGGTCTGGCATTTGTGTTCTTTTTGGGAGAGGGGAGACAGGGGGGGGAAGGGGGAGAGGGGGAGGGAGGGAGGGGTGACGCAAATCTCCGATGTTGCTTGGAGTTCTGCTTCGGTTTGGCAGAGGTCTCTGTGTCCTGGCCACAATGGGCCGCCTGCCGACTTTGGAAGCCGACCGCCTTGTCTTTTTTGACTTGACCAGGGCTGTGGGATCAAGAAAGGTTTGTCCAACCACTTCCGTGATACTTTGGGAATCCCCCTTTATGCGGGGGTTGGTCTTTGGAAAGTGCTTTCTGGTGTATCACAGCACTGGATTCCATGTCCCACAGCCCTGGACTAAAGGATGTGAGGCCATCGTGCACCGACCTTGGGTTGCACTAGGCTTGCATGGACGAGAGCGCCAACTTCACACACACACACACTCATGTACATAATTGCACACGCACACGCGGTAACGCAAGCACGCTCGCGCAGATTATATAATCTATGAATATGACTATATACAATTACGAACATGCAACTATGAATGTAGACATACGCCACCATGCAGAGCCGGGATGTGTTAAATATGTATGTACAGTGATATCGTTGTAGACCTTTGCATGGATAATTATTGCAGATACACAGTATACATAGCACTCATGTGTGCATGCAAACGTACATTGTGCACGTTAACATTTGGATGGTGCCATGGGTTGTTATGTTTCTCCCGTCTCTATCAGGAACACATTGCGTTGGGGGCCTAGTGTGCTTTGCATTAACTCAGATCCGCTTGGCCACGTCTCGCGTTTTGCTTTCTGGTGCAACGCAACCGCGACTTTCCGCGAGTCTTTCTAGGCGCGGCAGGCCCTG
>CAUJNA010001391.1:125000-150000 GCA_963377175.1 Effrenium voratum | reverse complement strand
CTTTTTTTGCGGGTGAAGTTCCGCGTGAGCAGGCAAAGCCAGGCGAAAGCACAAGTCTCGTTCCCTGGAGGGTGGGAGGACATGAGTTGAGGAGGCGGGGTTTGCTGATTCGTACCATTCTAGGGGTGCCTTCCAACTATTCTTTCCAGGGATCCGAGTCTTGTCAGGCGAAACAGCCGTTTATTGAAAAGAATGGTGGTTGAAAAGAAAGGAGAATCAACCCCTAGAACCATGGGTTTTGGTGATCTTGGCCCAGGATAAATGGACCGCTTCAGGAAAGCAGGGAGCGTCCTGGGATTGTCTCCGGGCAGTTTGCCCCCAAACCCGCCAGGTACTCAGATCCGGTGAACATGAGTGTGTCATTTGTGTTCCTCGAATCATCCCACTGGGTTCCTTTAAGGCTTCGGACCCCCAAGCGCTTCCATCCAACGAGGTTCCTTTAAGGGGACCGCTCGGGTCATTCCCTGTCGCACCGGCCAAGGCTTTTTCAAACCGAGCCCCCGGGCCGGGCCAAGGGGACAAGGCGATCGAAGCTGAGGTGCTCCGGAGAACTTGCAGGAACGGGTGGCCGTGGCCTTGAGAGGATGGCACTTGCTCGAAATGAATTATATATATATATATATATACACATATGATCATAATGACAATACTGATAACAATAACAAAACCATAGACACTTGTAGTAAATACAATATTACTAATAAGAATACTAATAGTCAACAATAATACTAACAATTAATAAACAAAACGATGATAGTTAATGATAATAGCAACATGGATAATAGCAATACTAGTAATAAACTCAACAGTAATAATAGTACTAATAATACTAATAACAATACATCATCATAATACTACTCATAGTGATAATAATAATCATGATAATAATAAACGAGGCGGACACACGCACACACACACACACACAAATCGAGAAGTGTAACAGTTGTTTATAATAATCATCAAAACACATAATCATAGTAACAATGCTAATGATAATGACAATAATGATAATGATAATAACAATTACTAATACTGATAATAATAACACTCGTACTTGTCATAACAACAAATAATCATAACAATAATAAACGTATTTATGATAGTATACACATTGTATATATATATATACACATAGTTTATGTATACATGGTTTTGGAGGGTTCACCTTAGTGTTATGTATATATGTATATATATATATGCACGCACAATCTGACAATTATCATGTACATGTCTTGTTTTGAATGGTACCCTGTTCGCCGTTGTCCATTTTTAGGGCCCCCCCCCATACGACCATCTCAACTGAGGCTTGCTGGACGAGAGGTTTGGAAGACCTCCAACGCAAAGCCCCATGAAAGAACCACCTCATTTGATTCCCGCGAACATTTTTTGTCTTTTTCGGTTGGGTAGACGAAATACTTCCATTTGCTTAAGAATGTGTTTTGGTCCCAACAGCTGAAAGCTATGGGGTCGATAGGCTATGGGGTGGATTTGGGCAGCGGAGTTCCGGGGATGTTGGAGATACCGCCTGGGCTTATTTTCACCTGTTGGTTTTAGGGGGAAGCCATCACTACTAGAAATATGTTATGTTTTCCAGAAGACTTAAGTCAATGGAGGAATATGAAGCTGGGTGTATCATTTTCAGTGCATCCCAGACGGGCCAGAGACAAGCAGCTCAGCTGTCCTTCCCAGCGTTTTGAGGTGGTAGTGGACTCAGTTCCTTAGTGCCTTTTGATCGATTCACTTGACGTTGCAGGCTCAGATGACAGGTGGGTGCAGGCAGTTGAGCCATTAGGAAGAGGCCACAGAGACCACCCCACCGCACCGCACCCCCACCGCACCCCACCCCACCCCACCCCATCCCACCCCACCCCACACCGCCGCACTGCGCCCCACCCCACCCCACCCCACCCCAGCCCAGCCCACCCCACCCCACCCCACCCCACCAAACCAAAAAGGCCTGGAGGACGTCATGCTGGAGAGCAGAGTCAGGATCCGCAGCGGTGCCCAGACCAATGGGAAACTCAGCCCAGGAGAAGCATGACATGTTGCGGTATAAAGACGGGATATAGCTTGTGAAGTCACAAAGTGTAATCAGCCCCCGAGTCGGGCAAGAGTGCCCTCATGTTGGCCATAAAGAGCAGAGAAGATGGGTCTGGCTCTGTTTTTGTGTTCTTTTTGCAGGAATCATTACGTTCCACCACGAGTCGCAAGGGCGGGGTCGTCCAAGCAACCATGTTGTGTTCAATGGTTGCGGTCGTCATCTTTCTCGATTTGCATGTCAGTGGGCGGCAAACTGAAGTTGACTGAAATGTGAGTGTGTCTCTTTTCTTCATGGTAGCCTTTTGGTTGGTGTCTTAAAGGGACACCAAAAGGAAGCCCGCCGCTTGGCGGGTCCCTAAAAAGAAGACAGCCAAGTGGCTCAGATGTTGACGTTCTCGTGATGTGTTGACTGTGGTGCTAACCCGCAGTGGCGAAGGAAACACTGGCAAGTAGCTTCATCTGAGCTTCGGCAGTGATACGCATGAATAGCCACGGTCAAAGCTTGGAAGGTTTTTTTGAATAAGGGTCAATTAGCAGTGGGTTTCGTAGGTCGTGTAAGCGTGATTGATACCGCAAGCCGGAGTTGAGCCCCCAAGTGCGCTTTGTGTGTGGGGTGCGTGTGTTTGTTTCGCGGGTAGCCATTTAAGGTTAGTTTGTGTTGGTCCCCCCGTTTGAACAGCTCCAACCCGAGGTCGTCATTCAGTTGGTGCATCGGAGACTGCGCCCAGCGCCTCGGTCGCAAAAGGTCAAATGCCTCAAGTCATCGTCAGAATCCTAGACCTTCAGTGCCCGGTTTCTGTTGATGCTGTTGATGGGTCCACGAAATCCATGTCGCGCCACTTTGAAACCATGGTTGAAACCATTGTTGGTTGGCATTTACCAGGGGAATGAATCATCATTCGCGCGTTTGTTGGGTGGTGCAGCATCCACGGTAGTTCGCCGAAAACAAGGGTAGGTTTTGTCGTCTCTGGCCGCTGGTGGTCGTGGAGCGTCAAAAGTATAGCCTTGCTGGATCCATTTCGGCACCTTGTGCCACCATTTGAAGGGCACAAGGGCGCCTGATTTTGACGCCCGCATTTATTCATCAAGGAGATTGGTGTTTTGGATTGGTGTTTGGGATTTGAACCCCTGGCTCTTGTAGGGGCTGCTTCATTCTTATTGGAGCATGATCGGTCCTATGAGCAGTGGATTCCTCTCGGTATGCAATGCGTTGTGAACCAAAAGACACCTTGCTGTTACAGGGATTCCTCCGTTTCCTTGTTTGGAACCTCCAAAAGTGGCGCTTTTTGAATCCACACCGCCAGAAAAAAAGCAACTTTTGAAGGGGAAATCCAGCGACCCTGCTGTGATATCCGAGGTGCAGAGATACTTCTACAACCCTTACAAGCTGAGCACTCAGAACCCATTCAAGCTCGCTTGAATAACGCTTGGCACAGGTTTGCGCTTTCACCATACCCATTTGCTGTTGAGGTTGGTGGACGTACAGCATGGACCATATCCCAAGAAATCCGCCGAGCGGTGTAGTCCGAAAGGACATGGAGAGACGGAGATGGAAAGCGGAAATGCTGAAAGGGGGCTTGACGTATTTCCCATCTCTGTCCATTCCTTTCTACGGCAATTGATGGTCCATTTGTTTGATGGAGAGATATAGGGAAGGTGGATGAGGGAGGTGATCCCTTGACCGGATTAAACGGTGAGCAGGCGAGCGAGCCATTGCCGTATTTCCTATATTTGTTTTTATTCTTGCGGTCAATGGATGGGGGCGGGTACGGAGAGACAGAATGGGTGACTCGATATCCCATTCATTTCTGAGACCCTCGGTATCTCCGCCTGGCGGTGTGATCCCAAGAGCTGAATGGAGAACCCAGAAGTATTAATTTTGGCTCTCCATTTTCCATGTCATGCATACCAGAGACTCATGCATTGGCGTAGATCATGTCCACCACACGGTCCCCACTACAGTTCATGTTCATGCACTGCACTGTCAAGACAAGCGTACCATGCTGCTGTTGCCATGAGCCCAGCGGTTGAAGCGGAGCTGCAAACTCACAATCGGAAAGCTGAAGCTAAGAACGCAAAGGCGCGGAACGTTCTTTTTGAATGCTTGGAGACCCTAAAACCTGCTTCAACGTGACATCTCAACGTTCTTTGAGAACTGGTTGAAACATGCGACACATTTGTATGACCAGTCCTGTTTTGCTATCCCGTCTCGGACTTCAAATAAAAGACCACATCTACAGCTGGTGCTTGGCTGGGTTCGCTGCAAGACTTCGTCTTTCTGCCGTGTTGATCCTTTCCGAGGTGACTTGTTTTCCCATTGATCCACTAGGTACTTTTCGGTATCAAAGTGAACCAGTCAGGCTGATCCCAACGGCTGGCCCCTCGACGTGAGTCGTTGTGTTTTCACGTCAGAGGATCTGAACCCTGACCCCGGGAAAAGAAAGAATCACTTGACTGGGGCTGGCTCAGGTCTAGCTATGAACAATTTGTGGAAGGCCTGAACTGCGCATTCCCATTAGTCCCAGACCTTGCCCAGCCCCAGTAAGCCGGAAACCAAGGAGCACTCTTGCCCTGGGTTCCGTTCTTTCTTGAGCTTCCCTCAGACCTCTACCTGTTTGTCCTTATAAGAGGGTTCCCTCCAACATCAATCCTCAGCAAAAGGCGGGTGCCATTTTCTCCCAGGCTACCTTTGTTTGCCCCGGTGGGTCGCTTTTTGTCCAAAAGTTTGCGGCCCCGCGATCTCTTAGGTCGGAGCTCTTTGGATATCCAGTTGTGCTGCGGCTGCCGAACCGCTGCCGAATTCCCAGCACTTCGCGGCCGGAGCTGAGCCTCGAAATCAGCCCTCGGAAAACTGGAATTTATCGCAAGAACTCACGTTTTCTGGGCCACTCTGGGAGTTTAGTTTACTTTTCTTTCTTCTTGGCCAACTTGCGTACCCGAACGGACGTACCCCAAACCCGGTGTGCCATTGACTTGCTGAGGCCCTGGGTGGCGGCTCTACTCTGCAGCCTGGCTGGCGGTGCGGAAGGGTTGATCTGAAGACGGAAGCCCCGGTCCGAGAAAATATAAAGCTCTCCCTTTGTCTAGCGCCATGGCACCTGAAAGGGCAATGGTCCCAGGCTGGCTGGCTGGCTGGCTGGCCGGCCGGCTGGTTGGCTGGCTGGCTGGCTGGCTGGCTGGCTGGTTGGCTGGCTGGCTGGCTGGCTGGCTGGCTGGCTGGCTGGCTGGCTGGTTGGTTGGTTGGTTGGTTGGTTGGTTGGTTGGTTATTTGTCTTGTCTTGTCTTGTGTTGTCTTGTGTTGTGTTGTGTTGTGTTGGGGATGAGTACAGCAAACATGGCACGTAGCTCTGTGCGACTTGCTCGAGTCACCCCAACATCTCAATTTAATTATTTAGCCCTTGTATGGTCGAGATATATACGAGTAAGTATTGCTATAAGATAGACTCAGCAGATGGGCAACCCGTTCTTCAATTCAATACATTGGAGCAAGTGATTGGTAGGTAAAACGTGGTCGAAGTCTCTTTCAGCTATCATTGGGCCCTTCTCAGACACCCAGATCTCCAGTTTCCCCGGATTTTCAAACAGAAGCTCAGGTGGCTGAACGAGATCGAATCGGGTAGGGAGATTCAATTCTTGGATGGTTTTAAAGAAAGCCAAAAAGCCCCCTCCCCTCTTGGGGGTTCCTGCACTTGAAGACATGCCCACGCACATTCGTCAAACCCTCGGTGCGCAGGTCACGGCTCAACCTCGGGTCGCAGGTCACCTGTAAGCTGTCCTGGGTAAACCAGGGTTTCAAATGCGTGGCTCGTCTTTTAGGATTTGGACCCCCAAAAACCAAAGGTACATTCCAATCTCACCCATCCAAGCCGAGGGGTGAGATTGCAAGGCTCCCATTTTGCAGCTCACGGCTTGCAGGATGCCCTTAAAAGAACCCACATGGATCCAGTCCGAGCCAACTTCCTGGTTGAACATCAATCGACCCATTTGAACAACCTTCTTTCACTGGGCCCGAACAGTTTTCGCAGGCCATCTGTTTCCACGTGCCCACGTGCCGCTTTTCTGCGAAATCCAGCTCGCCTTCGCGACTCTTCGCAACGTTTGGTCCAAGTCGGGGTGCGCGGATTTGTTTTTTCCGCCGCCATGGCCGGGACCCCGAAGGGCGGAAGGGGGCGGAAGGGCGGAAGTGGCGGGGTGAAGCATACGAGGGCCGAAAGCGGCCAGAAGGCGAAGGCACCCGATCTTGGAGTTTGGTAAAAAATGGGCTCTTCTTTTAGGATTTGGAGCCTCTAGGCAAAATGGACCTGTGTTTCTTTTTTGGGGTCCCTCAAACAAACTTCTGGGCTAGCCTCAAGCTACATTTCGCGGGTGTTTGGTGAAGACTGGGCAAGGGCGCAATTCGCCGTGCTTTCAGACGCATGGAATTCTGCCTGTGGGGGGGGGGGGGTTGATCAAAAGGTCCAATAACATGGGATGACCATTGGTTGCAAGGCCACAAAAACATGATATCCATCACTCAACGGGGAAAGTTGCCCATGGTCATTTGGGGGGCAGTATTGTTCAACCCCCTTGTGGGTTTCGAGCACGGGCTAGAGGGCCCGAGTGACCATTCGGGGAACATGGCGTATCGTTCCAAAGCCATCCTTTCACAGCCGAGGTAGTACAGTCATTGCGTGGATTCTGCGTGTGCCTTCCGGCCATAGTCTGAACACAGCTGTTTGAGTCTTGGACTCGGTTCTCTTGGGTGAAAAACCTGCCTTTCGGCCATGGCTCACAGGTTTTTTTGGACGGCCACTTTGACTTTGGATGGTCACCTGAGCTTTGCCTCGGCCTCCAACAGCGCTCCAAAACTGGGCTATGAGTCACCCAAAGAGAAGGCTGGGACCTGGGACCTGTTCGCCACATGCGTTCCGAAGAGACCACCGCTTGTTAGAACCCAATTGGTTGGTTCCTGGCGCGCGCCTTTTTTCGGGTGCAGTTTTCTCCCCCACAAACCAGTCTGGTCAGGCGGTGTTCGCGAACACCAGCATCACCATCAAGGCCTGAAACTTCGGATCTCCGACTTGCTGACTTGCTGAGTCAGGCTTTTTGTTTCATCAAGTATACCTTTGTGTCGTTGTTTTTTTCGGGAACCCACCAAAAAGCGGTTGGTGTCCTTGCGATGTCCCTGTAAACACCGCGAGCAAAGGGTACCCTCAAAAGGAAGTACCCCCACGTTGCACATCTCTTTGTAGATCCGGCAGATGTGATTTTCCCACCAGTCCCTGAGTCTTGTCTAAATCACATTTCCAGTTAAATGGGACTTGGGGATGCACAAACCTACGGCCTATTTACCCAATCTCAGACAGTCTGTGCTCCATCTCAAGCAGGGTCAGGAATTCCTGGAATGGTTGGGGCGGTCAGGCTGGTTGGTTGGTGTTCTTGAGCCTGGACCATGTTCATGTTGCTCGTACAGCTGTTGTTTTTCATGTCAAGCTGCAGCTTGTTCTAAAAACGTTTACCGTTTACCATGTTTACCCGAGTATGATTTTTGATAGTCCTCCCGGGAAAGTGGGGGACGCGGGATTGCCAACCGCAAAGACTCCCGTACCATCTATACAACATCAGTTAAAGAAAGCACAAGAGTGACGAGGGACATATGCTAACTTTATGTGCTGTGTGTTTCCAAGCCAGAACATTATAATATATATATATATATTAATATATACACGCGTACGTGGGTACGTCTATAGCGGGCATTTGGCCGTCTTTCGCCGTGGCACATGCAGTCAGGTGCCAATGCAACGTAAGATCAATCATCACATTACCAAACATCCGGCAGGCAGGGTATTTCTGCGCATTGCTGCGCGGTGGCTTCGTGAGAGCATCAGTCAGAATGCCAACGGTATATACTTGGTTTTGAAGGGCTTGCTTGATTCTTGCTTGCCTTGGGTGTTTGAATTGTCCCTGAGAAGTTCTGGTTTTCCGTTTGCTTAAGACGATGGTGGATTTCCCTCTTGTTGTTTGGTGTTTTTGTATTTTTAATCTAGAACACCACTATTGTACAACATGTTTTTCGTGGGAACTTCAGCAAATGGAAGTTGTAGATTGAGAGCTTTTGTCGGGTGAAGAGGTTTTCTTCGCAACGCAAGCCAGCAGCTGCCATGACCCGAATGCCGAGAGGCCAAGGTGAGCCATGTCCTCAAAACCGATTCGGGTAGATCAAGGTTTGTAAGGGATAATCCCCTTGCCATAAATCGCTGCGGATTAAATTCATTACGTGGTTCTGGGATTATATACGACCATTTCAATACCGGGTTTTGATTATGACTCAGGTGAGGATGTATCAAGCTAGGTAATCACTAAAATAATTGACTGGATTCCGCTGGGTTTCCCTGCACACCAACCTGAAAAATGGTACCCTTAAGCAACACAGCCTCCCGCATGGTTTCAATCAGACCATCTGCGTGCGCGGCATGCCCCGACCAAATCCATAGCCTAGAGGCGCGTTACCTGCGCCATTCCTTTCTGGGCACATGTTGCACACAGAGATGGCTGTGGGTCAAAACCAATGGTATCATTTTGGGGTAGGAGCACACCCCATGTTTGTCTATTTTAGTGGGTGGCATGTTCATGACCCATGGCCAGATTGCCAGCAAGACAATTTGCAGCGACTAACCAGTCTAGGCCGGCGATGCAAACGTGTTGTTGGATGGGCGAAGGTGGCGCCGCCTTGCAACCCCATCTTCAGCATAAGCAGAATTGGCGTTCTTCAGAAACCGTTCTACTTGCAATGCTTAATGCAGAAAGTGACCGGGGCAAGCCTTGAGCACGTCATGTCTGTAATTTGCCTAGATGCCATGGAAGCCCAAGCCATAGTCATCCAAAGTTGCCTAAGATCTGAGGCCCTCACGCCGAGGGATACCGATGCTGTCAGAGGTCACCCCCCCCCCCCTTGAGGCCAAGCCTGGCAAATCGCCAGGTCTTAGAGCCACGGAAGGGTGAGAAGTCGGAAGGCGGAAGCCGGCCGGGTGCAGGGATCGGGCGGAGGTGTGGTTTTGGCAGGAGCCGACGTGTGTGTTTGTGTGTTTTGAGTTAGTTTCGAGTTGTTTGGAGTTGGTAGCCTTTCTAAGGTTGGGTTAAAGGGACATCCAAGGAAAGCCGACATTTCTTGGGTCTCTTATTTTGACGCCACATCCATGTGGTTTGGAAGCCCTGTACCCGGAGGGAGGGCAAGAAGGTTTCCGCGCAAGGGCTTATGCACACAGAGCGTTTCGTTTCGATGCTTTTGTCACTTTGCAGAAAGGCAATGGTATGGAGTAACGGATAGTTACTCAGACAGTATAGGACCTGACCGCACCACGGCACTTTGCAGAACAAAGGGACACTCTCTGACAACTTAGGGAGCTTGAGCGTCGCCTGGTCTTGCTTGAGTTTGTTGATTCATAGTGAATCCCATGAAACAACCATATCCGCACTGTTACGCCATTGTAGAATACTCTACACGATGGCTCCACGTGAAGAGCACGCAAGACACGAGGCGTCTCAGAGTTGTGAAGTCGATCGCCCCTTTGGTCTGAGTAGGGGATACACTCTTTTGGTCCAACTTCGGGTTTAAGCGCAGGTCAAAAGCGCCCCAATAGTTGTAAACCCAGGTCAAAAGGGTTGCCTCAAAAAGGAGTTGTGAAGTTGATCGCCCTGTGAATCTGAATATGGGGATCGCCCCTTTGGTTTCCCTTTAAACCCAGGTCGAAAGGGTAGCCTCAGAAAGATCGACACACCCTGGAGTTCCTCGAGGGGGCAGTGGGATGGGACGTTGGCCGCAGGCTCCGGGGACTACTATTGGGGCATGGTGGATCAAGCCGCCCCCAAGGACTGTCCGAAACGGGTAGCCCTCAGTTGGTTTGGTTTGGAGGTTCGGATTTGGATTTCACAACCCCGGTTTGTTGAGGGTAAAGGGAAACCATCACCGGATGAATCCAAACTGCAATCCGAACCACCAATTAGAGGGAAGCTGATCGGAAGGTGTGGCACGACTGAGCTCCCTATGGACCGCCCCGTCCGCTTCTATTGTGAGACAGAGCCTATCGGTTTGGAGGTTTTGGGGCTGTGGGGCGGTTCGAATGTCTCCAACCAGAAATTGCAGTTGACCAGTCGCTGAGTACCAACCCAGAAAGGTATCGGGTGTATATTTGGTCTATGTTCTGGGCATGGAAAGAAACAGCTCCACCATGTTTAAAGAGGCTCGGGCCCTCTCTTTCCAAGCAAAAATCAGAAGGCCGAAGAGAGGCTTCGTTCAGAGGTCAGGGCTGAGGTTTATGATTGATTCTTATCCATTTCTGGATTCATTGATCCATTCTCTGGTCCTTGGCCCGGCAAGTTGCGAGTTCCGTGGTCGATTGACAATCCCAAAGGGTTTCGACATTCAGGACCCTTGGACCCCTTGGACCCACCCCAAGCCTTGGACCCTTGGGTTTTCACAATCCCTTGGACCCTTTGAGGAAGAGCAACTATTGTACCGATGCTGCCGGCTTCATGCCAACGGTCTTCTTTCCCACCCCCCCCACCAAAAAAAAAGAACGAGCAATCATCAAGGCGCTGTTCAACACGGAAACAAAGCAACGCAGTCAGCCAAACAAGAGACTGAAAGGCTCTAGTTCGCACTCGAAACTGCCAAAACTACGTGGCCATCACAAAAAAAGAGGTTTGAAGGCTCCAGTTGGCACCAAGAAAAATGGTCTGCAGTCCCCAGCCTGGCGTTTCCTCCAATCGCTCAACCCGGAATGCGTAAAGGTGAGGCAAGGTTGGGAAAGGGACAGAAGCCAAGCCCCAAACAGTCAGGACTGACTGTTGAGTTTCGGCGCTTCCTATTTTGGTACAGCGGACTCTTTGGGGAGACCCTTGATTCAACACGCCAGGCGCCTTTCTTCCCCAAGACCCCGAATCCCTCGCCTTCAGCCAGGGAGCCGCCTCGGCTTCTGTTCTGAGGACCTTTTCAGCATCAAGGCCAGCGGCGCGATGAAGGTGAAGGACCTCAAGGCGGCCATTTCCAAGGACCTCAACACGGGATGTGGCGAAATGGCCGTGGCTCAAAAAGTTCCGACATGTCCAACATGGGTTGCCCGATCGGGAAGTGGGATGGACCAAAACCTGCGGTTTGGTTTGCCCCTCCGATCGTTTAATTTTGAGCCACAACCAAAGATTTTTCCAAGGACCCTCAGGTTGATAAGGGACACGAGGGAAAGAGTGTCTCAAGCGCCAGAGAAAGCGCATCCAGGAGAAGGGCTATGCCGTCGAGAGCCAGCGGCTGATGTACTTCGGCGGCGAGCTGGAGGCGCAGCGGCTGACCCGGGGAAGTTTGGCGGAAGCTGCGGGATTTCGGCGCCGAAATCGGGGGTCACTCAAGGGTGCGCCCGTTTTGTCCAAAGCGCGTGGCATCCGACAGGGGACTAGCAGCAATGGCAGCATCACAATGGCTCTCTGGTATGCTTGCTGGGTGAGACCTATACCCGGTGGTCGGCATGGGTGATTGCCATGGGTCGGTTTGGGGATTTTGAAAGAGCAGCGAGCAACGGCGAATGGTGACAGGCGTGGCGACCGTACCAGGCGAACGCAGGCACAGCGGTATCAGAATCCGCATAGCTGCAGCCACAAGTGTCCCATAAACAAGGGGCAACCACTAGTTCCCCCAGTAGTGTCCTTTTGCCTTTTTTTGGGGTGAGGCTTCCCCTACAAACAGAAGAAAGGGTACCCTTATTGAAACCTCTCTACTGGAGGACCTGGACCATGTTCATGTTTTGCTTCAGCGTGCACCAAACTCTGAATGCACCCATGCGTTGGGTCGGACCGCCCGATCAGGACACCCGAACCCTGGAGAGCGCGGGCATGTGCAACACTGCAGCTTAGCAAAGATGCAGAGTGAGTTTCTGCTCATGACGCTTCTGGCGGGATATGGGGCGTGTCTTTTTCGGGACCCCCCCCTTGGATGGTTTTCAAGGGAAACCGAAAGGAACACCACCCATTCCCCTATTTTGAGATAAACCCATATTGGTCCTCTACTTGGGGATCACTTGAAGTGACTTGTTTCAGGTTTTGGCCACATTGCAAGATTGCTGATTCTTTCCAGGGCTTTGTGCTGGCTGTGGTCGGAGGGAAATATCGGCAAGCCTCGAGACGTCAATGAACAGGGCAGGTTGTGTTATGGAAGGGTCTGTGAGGAACATGGCGGGACTTCAAATGCCAATGAGTGAAACAATGGCCGAACCATGGAGTGCACCATGGTGTTCGTCAACCATTAATCCCCCCCCCCCCCCCCCAAAAAAAAAAACACCCAAAGCATCACAATATGTTTTTTTGTTCAAGCAAAATTGGAGACAAAGCCCTAGGACCCTTTAAACATTTTTCACCAGACAAGGAGCAACATAAAGGGGGATTTAATGGAAGATATGAATACTTCTTGCAAGTGATGATGGTGCGTCTGGTTTTGAGGGTGCCTTTGTTTGGGGCTGTGGTTCAGGGAACCAAAGGGAAACTCACCATTGTTTGAAACCTACTTAGCAATGAACCCATATGTAAGCATTACATAGTTCAACATGCTACTGGGTGGCTTACAAGTGAGTCCATTTTGGAGGCTCCCTTAAGCGAGAGATTCATCTGCTTAGTCCAGTCGCCCGTCCGGCAACAAGCGATGGTGGGTTGGTGGGTTGAATGTCAAGCATTGTGGTTTCAGAACATTCGATCCAGAGCATGTGGCCATCTTACAGCGACCCCAAACAAGGGTACCCTTTTAAGGTTGGCCTAAACGCAAACCACAAGAACAACCACCAGTTTTTGAAAGGCGCTTCCCACGGGTTTTGCTGGGATGTTCTTCCCAAGGACGACCCGCTGCTGCACATGATCCCGAGGGTTTGAGGAGGTTGAGCTTTACAGCGCCAGCTGAATGGAGCTTTTGAAAAGGGGAAGAAGCCATTGAATTGGTGGTTTCAAACGGGGGTGGTGCCCCATTTAATTACCGTCTGCAAGAATCAGGGGTTCAAATCCAAGCCACGAGTGGGAAGCCAATTCATTTGCCTACTTGCCTAGAGCTCAATTACCTTGGGTGAAAATGATCCTTTGCATCATATTATTTTGTTTAAACGTCTTATTTCAAAAAGGGCGCCTGGGGGCGAGTTGTAAGACAAGGGATTGTTTTTTGTGAGACCTAAAGGACACCAGGTGGTGCTGCGGCTGTTCAGGAGAGGGGGGAGGGGGGGCAACCCCCAGCTGTCCAGGAAACCTTGGCGCAAGCGTTGCATGTAAATTTAACGGGGCAGCCGGTAGTATTTCGGTGATCTAAATGGGTTCAATCAAAGGGGTTGTAGGATGCTACACACACACATGATTGTCCTTTGGTCCCCTAAATGTTGGCAAAAGGAACACGCAATGGACAAGCAAGCGACAGTTGCGTTTTCTGAATACATCTGTTGGGTGTCTTCGAATGCTTTTGGCATCCTTTGACTTTAGCAACCGGAAAACAAAACAGCGCCATCAAGTTAATGTGTCTTGCAGACGTAACATATGGAGTTACGTTTTGGGATGAACAGAAACATAGGATAAGTTTGTCATCCCTGAGGGTGCAATAGGGTTTGGGCTCCATTTCGTTTTGACAGCTCAATAGGAGAGACAGCTTAATAGGAGAGGAGGAGGGAGGAGGTAAATGGCTGGGAACTACGCCGGTGTCAACACGATGCCGACCAATACAGGCTATGCCTAAATGAACAACTCACCCGGATATTTGCAGTTCTGCTGGCAATGCAATTTATTTCTGAATTTGGAAGCATGCACTGGCAGCCAGGAATTTTCCAGAGAGGTTTGAGTGGCAGTGAGAGAAAAGGAGTTCATTGGCGCGCAGCGGGGCTGTGGGGAATGGGGAGGTTGGGGAAGGGCAGTCAGATTGGCTTGGGATTGAAGCAGCATGTTGTGAAGCAAATTTGTTGGGGTTGCACTGCAGAGGATGAAGAAGGACACACAAACGCTAGATGGCCAGCACAGCCATGAATACCGACAAGACTTTATTTGGGAAGCACCAATTACATGCATGTGAACAATATATCACTACCGTGTGTAATATATCACTACCGTGTGTATGTAAATATATACATATGCATATATGATTATATGTACATATATACGTATCACATTGAACACATCCGTACGTAGGGATGTGTTCTCAAAGTTCAGGCATAGCTGCTTGTCTCCCTCCCCCTCTCTATCTATCTCTATATATATATACACATATGATCACATATTAGTATAGACACACACACACATGCAAGAAGTTTCAGTTCCCATGAAAGGAACCCCGCCATGGAGCTCTATGTCTCACCATGGCTCACCCTTTTCAAGTGCCGCGGCAGGTGCGGCACTTGGTGCCCGACCTAGCGGAGCCAGTGGAGGAAAGGGTCGCTTTGGCTTTTTTTTGGTGTGCCAAAAGGCCCGGGACATCCTTCTTTTTTTAACGTGGCGCTGTTTTGTTTTGTTTTTCATCTTGCCCAGTGCTTCCGATTTCCATTCTAGGGGGAAACCATCAAGTAAACTGGAGGTAGAGATACCTGGTCACCCGTATGATTCGAAGCTGGAAGCTTTGGGTTGGCCTCCCTACGTGTCATTTTCCCGGGAAACTGGATGGCCCCTCATCCAGTTTGCCCTGGCGAGAAGGTACCCGTGGTCCTTTCCGAGGGACCCTGTCAGGTGCCATAGTGAGAGGGCATGCGCCTGAGGTTTTCCCACGTTGTTCTCTCGGGAAACACGGGAGAAAAGTCACCCAAAACGATTCGAAGCCTTTCGGTGTCATATAGTTTCTATCATGCAAGTCAGTTGCACACCTATGGGTGTGTCTTTCTTGAGGGCACCTTGTTTTTTTTTGTTTGTTTGCGGTTTTAAAGGGAAACCAAAGGAACACCGCCATTTTGGCGGTCCTCGAAGACGCAGCATATATGGCCATATGGATTAGATGTGATTTCTGGGTCGGAAAACGAGACTGATTTGGAGAGCGACATGCAGAGTGACCAGAGGATGCTTGCGCGGACGCTGAGAAAGACAGAGCTTTGCACGTATGAAGAGCTCACCTTACTGAGATAGGACAAACCCACAAGTTTATTTTTCTTTGGGAAATAGTTTTTCCAGCTCAATGTATAATTGCCCAACAGGCAATAATTTGCGTACGTTCTAGATATCTTATGTTGATATGTTAGTCATTGGAGTTTCCAGGTGCGTCCATGTAGGCAAAGGCATGGCAACGTGTCAAAGCGAATTAGACCCCTTTGGGGTGCGTGCAATCGACAACCAACATGAAGCAGTTGGACGAGGTCCAGTGTTGTGTTGACACACACACACACGCACGCACAAAACTATATATTCTAGCAGGTATCCTCGATTCCCTGAATGGAAATGCTTTCAGGAAAGATACCCTCGCCTGAGGTGTTGCTCCTGAAACATGCCTGGTTTGATTAAACGGAAACCAAATGGATTACCACAATTTTGGGCGTCCCCCATTTTGACCCATACAAATATGGGTGAAAATTAAAGCACCAGGAATCGGACCGCAGGTTTTAGTCCTTGGGTCCATTTACTCGATTTACTAGGGTTCCAAATGGACACCCATTTTTGACCCACAGCCATCTCCTGACCCTATCAAGTCACTGTACAGTCTCAGACGTCTCTCATGTGTTGCGCATCCTGCATGGGAAGCCTCGTTGAAGTTGGCCCGGGCTTCGCGGCTGGAGTCTTGGAGGCCCCTGAAATGGGAATGTGGGGACCCCCCAAAACAGCGGTTTTCCGTTTGGCTTCCCTCTAAACGAAATCGAACAGGGTACTCTTAAACACACACACACACAACAAAACAAACAAATATCATCCAAACAAGCAAACAAACAAACAACCAAATCAACAATCAAACACTTGCAAACAAATCCATGGGGTCATGACGTGCTATATTGGTTGCATTCTCTGATATTGAAACGGCAAACTTTGCCGCCAGGACTGGCCCTTCTCGCAGCACCGGCCTGGCTTAGCTCCGTTTGGGCGATTTGTCGGGAATGGGGCAAGCCGTGAACAAATCGGTCGGGCTCAAAGACCCTGGACACTGAATTGCAGGGGCCATGGGACTGAGAACGTACCACTGTCTGAGTCAGAAGTTCTATTCTAGACATGTAAATGTTGATTCTCATGATCACCATGAATCGCCTTTGAATAGATACGCTTTACACATTCATATGGGTTTGTCTCAGAAAAGGGGCCAACAAAATAACGTGTGTCCTTCTGTTTATTTGAAACCACCCCAAAGTAGGGTACCCTCAAAACAGACACACAAACAAACAAACAAACAAACAAACAAACAAACGCATTTGTTAGGGGACCCCCCCCAATCAAGTACAATAAAATCAACAAACAGCAGAAACTAAAACACACCGAACAAAACAAACACGCACACAAAAACAACAAACAAGGTGGCATTCCTGATGGTGTCCCTTTAAAACCCAAAGACAACAGTGCCTAAAAGCAAACACATACATATATATATATATACCTCTACATGTGCATGCATTGACTTTATTTCACGCACGTGCCATTGCAGGCTGAGCACTGTGAAGAGGGACGGCACCGCCTGCGCCCGGAGGCCAAAGGTTTTTGTGTTCAGCGGAAAGGTGGGGAAATACGGTGGATGGGCGAAATCCTACACCTTGAAACCATGGTTGAAGCCATTGCATCAGACACAAGGTTTTCTTAGGTGGTGGAAAATATGTTGTTGAAGCCATTGTTTGTTGGTATGACGTGTTAACTTGCGCGAGGTCCCGGGGAATAGTTTGCAGAAGCGTTCCAAGGGTTTCAGAAAAAATAGCGCACACCACCACTCTTCCAGTGCCTCAAGCAGCTCAGATTACGTTTTTGCAACCAAAAAACACAAAGGTTTTCAACCGGTAACCCCACACGCCAAGACCGCTTGGACCATGCCACAGCATGCCGTTTCAATGCTATGCGGGCCAATCAAGCCTTGTGCCAGCAAAACACACGCCAAACAAGGACTCCAAATCTCTGTCAAAACATGCAGACATACCTTAGCAAGCTTGTCTCGGGAAGCGCTGCTCCCATTTGCTCCGAGCAGTGTTCCGGAATAGGGTAATGCAAGTGACTACATCACGATGGCGCAGCCCTTTTCCTTGGGGAGTTGCAGATTTCTGAGGATAATGCTCGCTTGTAAGTTCGCCTTCAGGTTTCCAAAAATATGGATGAGTTTGGAATGTGCCCCAATTTTAGGCTTGCTTGTCTCCACGTCTTAGCCTGAGCTTGGAGATGTTCCAAGCTTTCCAAACTTAAGCTCGCTTTCTCCTAACTCAGCCCTGAGAAATCAATTTGGGGGTCCCTAAAGTTGGCCTTTACTCAGCCTGAGTTTCGAGAATTGCCGAACTTTGTCTTGTCTATATTGACCAAACAAAACCCTTGTTTGATCCATTCAATTTCCATCGAAAAGCGGATAGTCGCCACCAATACATTTGCGAAACGCGTCTTCGCACGCAAAGCCAGGCGAGTTTGCAAAACACGGGCCTGAGCGTGAAGATTATCCAAACTCAAGCCGACTTTGGAGAAAACAGCCCTGACTGAGTTTGGAGAATCATCTCAAGCTCGGGCCGAGTTTGGAGAAACGAACTGAGTTTGGAGAATCTCCAAACGCAGGCCCCAGTTTGCAGAAAATGGGCCTGAGCTTGAAGAAGACTTGTCAGTTTTGGTTAGTCCAAACTCTTTGTACGAAGCCAAGAAGCTCTCCGAGTTTAACTGAACCTGAGTTTGCAGAAAACAAGCCTGACTTTGAAGAATCCGCAAACTCACCCCGATTTTGGAGAAAACGGGCCTAAGTTTGGAGAATCTCCAAACTCACCCCGATTTTGGAGAAAACGGGCCCGAGCCGGAGAATCTCCAAACTCACCCCGAGTTTGGAGAAAACGGGCCCGAGTTCGGAGAATCTCCAAACTCACCCCGAGTTTGGAGAATCTCCAAACTCAGTCCGAGGTTGGAGCAAACTCAGGCCCGTTTTCTCCAAACTCGGGCCCGAGCTTGGAGAATCTCAGAATCTCCAAGCGCACCCGAGTTTGGAGGAAATGGGCCAGCGTTTGGAGCATCTCCAAACTGAGTTTGGAGAATCTCCGAACTGAGTTTGGAGAATCTCCGAACTGAGTTTGGAGAATCTCCGAACGCGGGCCTAAGTTTGGAGAAAATCTGTCCGAGATTGGGGAGTTTCCAAACTCATCCCGAGTTTGGAGAAAACGGGCCTGAGTTTGGAGAATCTCCAAACTCGGGCCCGAGTTTGCAAAATTCGATACTCAGTTCGAGTTTGGGGAATCTCCAACCTCAGGTCCGTTTTCTCCAACCTCGGGCGGTGCGCTTGGAGATTCTCGAAACTCGGGCCTGAGTTTTTGGAGAACACATGCCTCAGCTTAGAGAATCTGCAAAGTCATCCACGGTTTGGAGAAAACGGGCTGAGTTAGAGAAAAAAAGGCTGAATTCGGAGAAAAGGAGCCTGACTTTAAAGAGTGAACGCAGGCCCCAATGGGCCTGAGTTGGGGGAAAACGGGCCTGGGTTTGGCAACTCGGACCCGAATTTAAGATTTCCAAACTCGAGCCTGAGTTTCTCCAAACTCAGGTTGAGTTGGGAGAAATTGGCTAGAGGCTAGAGTTTGGAGATTACGAGCCTGAGTTTGGAGTATCTCCAAACTGCCCTCACTGAGTTTGGAGACAACGGGCCATAGTTCGGAGATTCTCCAATCGCAACAGCCCGAGTTTGGAGAAACTGTCGAAGTTTGAAATTGGTTGGAACTTAGCGGACTCAGTTCGAAGAAAAAAAGACCCGAGGAGTTGTGAGTCTTGACATGTTTGCTGCTGCCTCCTATCACCCATCTCGGTGATGAGATCAAAGACTGGGACTGCTTGCACCAAACGCGGCACACTCATGCCCCCCCTATTCTCAGAACTCTTACAATTTCCGGGGCTCAACAAATGAACCGAGTTTCTTCATATGGCGCTACGGGTGCGCAGAAACTGACGTTAGCCCAACTTTGTTCAATTCCAACCCTGGGTTTGGAAAGTCGGGCTCGGTTCCCGACCTTGTTGCAAGGCCTGCTCACAGCAAGATGCGTTCCGGGCTTCCAACAACGGTTGTGAGTACAGGTTGCAGAAACGAAACGTGTTTGATCAAACTGGGGCATGAACACGACAGTTCACTTGGGGGCTGCTATTGCCCCAAGTGAGCCGCCGTTTTCATGCCCCAGTTTGATCGAGAGCGCTTCGTTCCTGCAACCTGCACTCACAGCCGTTTTGGGAAGCGTGGAACGCTTCTTGCTGTGGATTCCAAAAAAGGCCTGAGCTCGTGCAAGTTAGCAGTGTGACGTGGGAATCATCAGAAACCAGGTGGTGCAGAAATTCGTCCATCCACAGAATGTTGGCCCGGGTACAAGTGGCAGTTGTTTCCTTTGTGGAGGTGATTTTTGGTTCAGGCTCGACCATGGGTTCCATTGGTTGTCGAAGATTTGACCACCGCCATCAAGATTTCGACCTTGTGTCCCCGAACATGGATGGCCTAGGTCGCAAAAGATTTAACTTTTATTCCAGTTGAAAGGAGACGTGAGTAGTTGGATTGGAGGTTTGTATTTGTGATGATGGCTGGGATGAGTTTTTGTGTTTTTGACCAGGGCTGTTTTTTTGGTTCCGTGGTTGGTTGATGAGGTTGGGCTGGGTTGGGTTGGGCTGGGTTGGTTGGTTGGCCGCACTCTGGCACCAGCTGAAAACTGAGGATACCGCCTCTTGCCCCCAACTCGGCCAGCCCAAGCAAAAACCAGCGCTAGTAAAAGAGACACCTCTACCATGAGTGGTGCTTGTTGGTAGCTGGTTTGCCAAGCGGGTTGGGGCGACCTTGGTTTCAAGAGGAGGAGGAGGAGGAGGAGGGCACAACCAGTCTAAAGCCTCAATTGGGGCAAGATGATTGGCATTCTGCCTGGAGAATCAAAGTATGGGCAAAAAAACAAGCGAATCCGAAAGAATAATCCGAATAGGCCAGGATGTCGGAGTTAACACCACCCCAACACGGAAGACACGCACACCAAGCGAGGGATAGGCTTTAGGTTTTGACCGGGGTTTCACTTGACTTCGCTTTTGAGGCTTCAGGTGTTGGGCAGGGTTGCTCCCCTCAAACTAGCTCAGACCTGGCAGAGCTCGATTGGCGGGGGATGGCCCCATTCCGCCTGTTTGTTTTTCAGGGTTGGGTAGTCCCGATTGTGACAATTGCAGGCCTTTTCGCTAACCCTGGATTGACAAACCCCTGAGTCACTTTTGTAGATGACACTCCCCTAGTGGGATGGGTTTAATCCCGGGTTCCGTTTAGCTTGAGCGGTACGCCGAAACCTCCGAGACTGGTCGAGTCTAAGGCGCACTGCTCCTGGCGACAGGGCTGCTTGGGCTGTACCATGCCTGCGGAGGAGGACGGACTCGGATTCATCGCTTCGCGGAGTTTCGGGGTGGAAACGACCAAACTTCCGGCGTTAGCATTGTCTTGCTTTGATGCATGGAACTGCAAATGGGCAGCCGATTGATCTAAGGGGGAGCTGATTGCAAAGCGATGTTAGTGGTCTTCCTTCCCTTTCTTGTGGTTGGGACCCGTGCCCCTTCTGATGCCAAATGTTAAACCAGGGTTTTTTTGGAGATTTGGCGCCACTGAAGAGCATGCAGTTTGACCTTTTTGATCAAAAGCGACAAAGCCGAGTTGACCGGATACCGAAAAGAAAAAAAAACGCCGGCCAAGGAGGCCATTTACTGTTGAAGTTTTCTCTCGTCTCAAGAGGCGAGGACAAGTGCGAGGCAAGAGCTAGACGTGCCAACACCCGGACACGTGAGAGGACTTGGCTTCAGAAATTGGATGCCAGGAGCATGTGTTTGCCGTTGGTGGCGTTTTTTCCTTTTCCCGTGCCGTGGTTGCAGACCTGTGCTTTTCTGGTGTCTAAATGTTAAAACCAGGTTTTTTCAGATGACCTGCGGTCATTCGTCAGTTTTGCAGGGGGGCAGTGAGCGCTCTACCATCCACTGCCCAACGAAGACGGTGGTAGATGTGCTGTGAAGCGGCTTGGGACGCCAGGCCGTGTACCTGCATAGCTCCATTTTTTCCGGGATCGGTTTTGTATTGAAGACCTCCCGTGGGCAGGTTTGACCATTTAACAGCTTGACACAGATTCAACCTATACTTCCTCAAGTGTGTCTTTCGGCGCTGACCGTTCGCGGAAGTGTCGTAACTCCTGGCCTCGGCCGGGTGTCCCAGCCTACTAACAACCAGGCTTCTTGTTTTTCTCACTCAACCTTGATTGACGATCAGTGATGTGAGGTTTCTCACACAGCAGGAACCAAGATACTGGCAATGATGCAAGAGCTCAGTTGGTCACTGAACCTGGACTTACATTTTCTCGCTTGCTGCCACCTTTTACTGGAAATTTCCTGCTAGTCCCGTCACGCGAGCCTCAAGCATGTTTCATGGACCTGAACAACCAGCGTTTTGAGTCAACAGTACTCGGACGTTGGCACATGAAGCAAGTTCGGGGGTCTGCGATTGGCAACCAGGTTTCATCAGCGCTGGCAAATTTGGCCATCTCTATGTTGGAACAAGAGTGGCGCAACTCAAATGTTTCTTTCCTGAGCCGGCATGAATCTCACCTGTTCCTCACCAGATATGTGGACAACAGACTGGTTGTGGTGAACCGCGAATTGCTGAGTCGCCCAACCCTGCGCGGGAACTATGCCATTTAGATTTCTACAGGCCACCAGTGCAATTAGAACGTGTGAGCAGTTCCGAGTTTTTGGGCGTCCATGTCTTGCCCGCTGAACGACGGGTAAAGTTGATGCTTCCAAAGGATGAGCATAATTCTCGGCCAACTTTGTCTGCAGGAACGGTGGCGCAGAAGCTGTCTCCTATCCAGAGCCGCATGAGCCTAGCTTCCAAGTACACTTATCCAGTAGAGCAAGCGCATCGTGATTTAGATCAACTGAAGACCATTTACATTGACCGAGGATTTGGTGCTAACACAGTTTCCAAACTTCACCGCAAGTTTCTCGCATCCAGAACATAATCCGCGTAAAACAAAAGAGAAAAGAAGAAGAAGCAGCAGACTTACTCCTAGTAAGGAGTCACGTGTGTGAGACAAGCTGATTGCAAAGCGATGTTGGTGGTCTTCCCTTTCTTGTGGTTGCGGGCCCGTGCCCCTTCTGATGCCACATGTAAACCAGGGCTTTCTTTTCCAGATTTGGCGCCCGCTGAAGAGCATGCAGTTTGACCTTTTTGATCAAAAGCGACAAAGCCGAGTTGACCGGATACCGAAAAAAAGGAAAGAAACACGCCGGCCAAGGAGGCCATTTACTGTTGAAGTTTTCTCTCGTCTCAAGAGGCGAGGACAAGTGTGAGGCAAGAGCTAGACGTGCCAACACCCGGACACGCGAGAGGACTTGGCTTCAGAAATTGGATGCCAGGAGCATGTGTTTGCCGTTGGTGGCGTTTTTTCCTTTTCCCGTGCCGTGGTTGCAGACCTGTGCTTTTCTGGTGTCTAAATGTTAAAACCAGGTTTTTTCAGATGACCTGCGGTCATTCGTCAGTTTTGCAGGGGGGCAGTGAGCGCTCTACCATCCACTGCCCAACGAAGACGGTGGTAGATGTGCTGTGAAGCGGCCTGGCACGCCAGACCGTGTACCTGCATAGCTCCATTTTTCCCGGGATTGGTTTGGTATTGAAGACCTCCCGTCGGCAGGTTTGACCATTTGACAGCTTGACACAGATTCAACCTCTACTTCCTGCGGGAAGCGCTTCACAAGTGTGTGTGTGTGTGTGTCTGTGTGTGTCTGAGTGTGTGTGTGTGTGTCTGTGTGTGTGTGTGTGTCTGTGTGTGTGTCTGTGTGTGTGTGTGTGTTTGTGTGTGTGTGTGTGCGTGTCTGTGCGTGTGTCTCTGTGTGTGTGTGTCTGTGTGTGTGTCTGTGTGTGTGTGTGTGTCTGTGTGTGTGTGTCTGTGTGTGTGTGTCTGTGTGTGTCTGTGTCTGTGTGTGTGTGCGTGTGTCTGTGTGTGTGTCTGTGTGTGTGTGGGTGTCTGTGTGTGTGTGTGTGTCTGTGTGTGTGTGTCTGTGTGTGTCTGTGCGTGTGTGTTTGTGCCTGCGTTTGTGTTTGTGTGTGTGTGTGTTTGTGTGTGAGGGTGTGTGTGTGTGAGTGTGTGTGAGTGTGTGTGAGTGTGTGTGTGTGTGTGTCTGTGTGTCTGTGTGTCTGCGTGTCTGCATGTCTGCGTGTCTGTGTGTCAGTGAGTGTGTCTGCGTGTCTGCGTGTCTGCGTGTCTGCGTGTCTGCGTGTCTGCGTGTCTGTGTGTCAGTGAGTGTGTCTGCGTGTCTGTGTGTCTGCGTGTCTGCGTGTCTGTGTGTCTGCGTGTCCGTGAGTCTGTCTGTTTTTTTCTCTGCTTGTCTGTGTCTGTGTCTGTGTCTGTGTGTGTGTGTGTCTGTGTGTGTGTCTGTGTGTGTGTGTATGTGTGTTTTTCTGCTCATGCTGGGTGTTCCGCTCACGTATCCTGTTGGGCTCGCGCAAACAGAAAGCACACGGCTTCCCCTTATCTGATTATCTCGTGTCTGCACCCCGGACCCCACAGCCCCCCCAAAAAAATGTTTGAGTGCCCCTGCCCATCCATGCCTTGGGGGTCCGCACCCCAAGCGGAACATGTGCTCGAAACCCCGGTGGGTGAAGTTTAGTGAGGGATAGTCCCAACCATCAGTAGGTGCGGCCGTCAATCAATTCCTTTACTGGTGCAAGTTCTGGCCATTTGATGCCCATCCTGTCTTGGAAAGGGACTCAATGGCAACCTTCCCTTGGCTCAAGCTGAGCCCACGGTCAGGAGGTGTATCTCACTGCGGAAGAGACCGTTGGCGTGGACGGGAGGGCACGGCACTGGGCCCGTGGTATATTTGTTTTGGGGAACCAGGTTGTACTTCAAGCATGATTGACAAATAAAACGGCCGGATGGTTTTAGTATGGTTTTCAAATGGGCATTCTCACAACAGTATTTTGCTGCCTTCTGCAAGCCAGCAGGTCGGAATCACCTTACTTGACTCAGCGACCAAAAGGTCATGTCCATCACATGTAGCTTTTGGAATGAGGGCTGCCCAGCAGATTTTTATTGCCTGGGAAACTTGCAAGATTCACGTGAACATGCGTAATTATGCGTACATGGCCGGCATGATCCCAAAAGAGCCAGCCCTTGTTGAAAGCAAAGCCTGGCATCAGTGTCAATGGTTTCGGGGTACCTGTGGCAAGGCCTGGCATCAGTTTGGAGGACCAGCTTCTAAGAAAAAAGTGTTGAGAATGCTACCCACATCGCCGGAACCTGGTTGTTGAGTTTCATGTTATTTGGAATCCCCTGATGAGTGGATGTCGCATTAAGAGAGACTGAGAGGTCGTTCTTTCCAGATTGCGCGCACACTTCCTTCAGTCACAATGTGCTAGTCCGTTCTTCCGCAACGACCTTCGGGTTGCCCTTCTTCCCCTACGCCTTGCTTTTTTCCACATCACCCAAACCGGTCAGTCCCCAAACGTCGCGTTCCTGTAAGGAGGTGACGATGTTGGAGCCTTCCAGTGGCCTCAGTTTTCCTCTCACAGTGGACACGCGGAACCGAAGCCTTGGACCATTGAGTCCGACAACCCGGGCACAAAGGTTTTTCAAAGTTTGAGCTGGGACGTCAGTACCATCTTACTTATATCCTTGCACAGTTCAAGATTTGCATCTTGAACCGAGACTCGTCCTCTGAGTTGCTGAAGTGCGACTATTTTAACCCATGGGTTGCCATCGATTCGGCCGCCAGTTTTCGGCCCTGGGCGTCGGGCTTGTGGCAAAGCCACAGCTTGCGAGTAGACTCGATGGGAGCCGGGAACTTGAAAACCTAGGTCCGCCAG
>CAUJNA010001391.1:97500-120000 GCA_963377175.1 Effrenium voratum | reverse complement strand
ATAGCAGCCTTGGCTATTACCGAAATCACTTTCATAAGCTCTGTCACAGTCTGTCACATCTATCGCAGGCTCTATCACATGCAGCTGTTTGTGACAGCTGTGTGTCACATCTGTGTGTGTCACATCTGTCTGCCACAGGCTCTGTCGATGGGCGGGCTGGTTGTGGAGGTCAGATGCCACTTGAAATGGGTGGGGAAAAACAAGGAGGTTTTTCGTTTTCTTTGGGGTACTCTAAAGACGTTTCAAGTGGAAGTTTCAGTCATACAAGATATAGTTTGGAGCATGCTTGTTTTACTGTGATGTTTCTTCCTTTCTCTTTCTCCCCTTTCTTTCGGTTTCTCACCCTCTTTCTCTTTTTGCATTATCTTAATTTTTATATTCCTCTTGATCTTGCCCCAATATGTAATTATTGATGCTTCTCTTTTTCCGTGTCTTTTTTTGTGTTGCTATTGGCCTGATATGTCTCTTTCCCTTTATCTTTGTTTTTTGTCGTCTTCTTCTTTCTTTGTTTCTCTATCTTCCTCTTTCCCTTTCTCTTTCTCCCTCTGTCCCTGCTTCTTCCCCTATCCCTTTCTCTTGTTCTTCTGTTTGTTCTTTCTTGCCCGAAACCTGATGTTTTTTTGGTTTGCTTGAGTCAACCATTGAGGGCATTGCTTCGGCGTGGTCCTTAAACAAATCCCAGAGCGAACTATTTGTCCAAAAAGACCCCCCCCCCCAGGCCCAAAGGATCATGTTCTCATCGGGCATTGTTTTCTCAGTGGTTCAAAGCCATCCATCCCCTTAGTTTTGTTCGGCGTTTAGGGATGAGTGGTGGTTTCCATTTTCCCACCATAGACGTTAGTCACTTTTAGCGGTGGATCTGAGGACTGGGGCAGTTTTGAATGAATGGCGGATGGCATTTCGATCACGCTCATCGCGCACGCCGAGGTACGTACCGTGGGCGACCAACGGCGCCTCCAATATAGGGCTTGCGTACCTTGGCCTGACTGGCGGTGAAGCCAAGAGAGGGCCACAAGGGGCAAAGAGCCAAGAACTTTGGTAGTGGTTGGTGGACATGAATCGCCAAGTACATGTCCACCATTTGGTCCCATGTTCTATCTTGCTACCCCCTCGGATGACTCGGATGGTATAGGATTCCAGACCTTGCCCCAAATCGACCCATCCATTTCTCCAACTCGGAGCGCGCACCGTGGGCGTTTTACCCGCCGAAAATCCACCCTAAACCCACCTAAACCAAACCTATACCAACCTTCACTCAACCCGCAGAAGGTCTTAGGATCGCCTAAGGGGCATTGGGCAGAGCTTCACCTGCGGGGACTGGAAGGGCTCTCGCACAGAGAAAAAGACATGGCATTTGAGGTGGGACAGCAAAACAAGTCCAAGGTACGGACCGCTTGTTTGATTCTCGACATGTGTTGGTTTCCTTGCTCAACGGAAGGCACGGTTGGTGGGAGGAATTTGGGTTTTGTGTGTGTGTGTGTGTTCTTGGTTTTGTTTTGTTTTTGGGGGGGCCAGGGGCTTTGGGGATCCGAGTCAGAAGGCGCGTCGCTCGAGGTTCGTCAACTTTGAGACGCATGACTACTGCAGGGCATTTCTGCAGTCGTTGCGGTTGCCTGTACATCAGAAGAAGCTAGTGGAGTGTCTCGGCGATAAATGCGGCTTTGGGTGTGTCTCAGTGTAAGCACCCTCCAAATAATACGAGTGTGCTTCAGACTTCCAAAGTCCCCCAAAATCATTCTAGATGCACAGGCCAAGCGGTTTCCCCTCGCACCTCAACTCCAGGCGTGTTAGGGGAGACACTTCGGAACCAAATCTAAGCCACTAACCCAATATCACACCGATACTTGGATGTTTGCTTTTCTACGAATTTCCGTGGGGGCTGGATGGGCCATTTGAGCTTTGAGAGCCTGTTTGGATCCCTTTCAAAAACTGCTAGTAACCCTTGGCCTGTTTCAACCAGCTTAAAGTGATGCACCAATTGCCATTGAGGGGGCAACCGTCATTCATCATTCCTAGTGTGCAAAGCCCGCTACCGGCATGATCGTTGCAGCCAAAATGGGGGTATCCTCGAAAGCCTGACAGCCCCACATGTTGGTTTGATTGAGTGACAAGGGGATGCTAAAGTGCTTTGAGTGATTTCGCAGGAGGCTTCACGCATGATGATGCCATCAGCGCTAGATGCATTTGCTTTCTTTGCCCAGTGTAGCTACAAACACTTGGGACTCTCCTTCAACACAAATAGTGGCTAGATGCCCCCCTTTCCTTCTGGCTTCCCTTTTTGAATGCTAACTCAAGAGGTGCCCACCATTTTGAGAAGCACTGACATCACTCTCCAATGTCCACCAAAGAATCCCTGAAGATTCACCGCATTGAAACAGCGAACGCCCTGCGTTCGAAAATCAGCTTTGCCGGCCGCTGGTGCTGAACGAATTGAATGAATGGCCCCAGTTGGAGGCAGTAAAGAAACACATGCGTTTGAAGAATAAGACCACTGGCTTTTCATTTGAGTGAAGCTTGGAAGTGGGGAGGGGATGTGACCACGGAAAGAAAGGATTGCATCAAGTCCGAGTCCTTCCTTGCGAGATAGGATTCGAGATGGGTGAAAGTAAACGGCACAATTTCATTTTCCCCTTTGTGTGGGTAGGTAAAGGGGACGATGAAACCAACATGAGTTGGACTTGTGCCATGTCAGCCATTGGGCAGCTCAGCCCGGCTTGCAATGTCAAAGCACGTCTCCACGCATGGCTCGGACTCGGTGACCCATTTCAGCCCTGGTCGTCTGGAGTGGGATCGAACAGCCGGTTCAAATCCCCAACTCCGCAATCCAAGCTACCAACTCGGGGTAAGATGGCGCCATTTGAAAAGTACCCAATTCGCCCATTGCTTTCAAAGAACGGCATGAGGATCTGGAACCGAAGCTAGCGCGAAGAATGCGACATGTGAGTTCCGTTTCCGAACCTGCGCAACACAATGTCGACCCGGAATGACTGAACCTCGTGGATAAAACAGGGGGGCTTCCACCCAAAAACATTTCCCCTCCAACATGGCCATGGGTTCCTATTCTCAATTTCTGAGTGGATGGCCACAAAAAGTCCAAATTGTCTATGTGCCTTGTCTTCCCAAAAAGTTCAAAGTCCAGGAACTCAGGAAGTGAGTAGTACCCAGAGCCCTAAGTGGGCTAAAGAGGGCAGCCTGAGGCCCTTCCCGCGCAGGTGTGCAAGCCACCAATTCCAAGACCTTCAAAATCAACCCCGGAACTCCTGCTGGCTTCTTCCCACCTTGGCGTCCCAAAAATAGAAAAATCGGCGGCTCGATATGGGTTTCGCCGGAGGTACGGTGTTCGTTCCGTTGGCCAAGCCTTCGTCCAGGGCCGAGGCGGGAGCCGAAAACCTTGGCCTTTGGCCGTGTGAGACATGAGCAGCTCTAAAAACCCCCCGTTACATGCCAAGCAAGAGTTGTGTCATAACAAGGCCCCGCGTAAGCAAAAGCCTGCACGGCGTAAGCGGGCGTAAGCACTTTTTGGGAAAACATGTTGCGTAAGCACCTGCGTAAGCTCTTCTTCGTGATTGCTTGGAAAGCTTTGTAAGCATGCTCGGAAGAGTTGTCCCACATGTGCTTATGCGTTTTTTGGTAGCTTGTGCTGTTGCAACCTAGCCGAGCTTGGCAACTTGCCCGGAGGACTTTGCCTGCAGGAAGACATCTAAGACCGCATGTGCGCACCATTAGGGGAAAAAAACAACAAGCAGAACTTTGATTGGGAGCTCTTGGGGCTCATGCTAGGTGCTGTCGCAACCTCCACTAGGACAAACAAAGGCTTCAGTAGCCGCTGATTAAAAAAAAATACAGGGGCGCGGGCGCGTAAGCTCGCGTAAGCAGGCGCGTAAGGTTCGCGTAAGCTCGCCTAGCTCAGCTGCCCGCTAGCCCTCGTGATGGATGCCGCTACCGCAAAAACCGGTTTCTTGATTTGCAGCAAAAACAACAACGCCAAGCTGCTGAAGCTCGCGAGCGCAGTTCTTCGTCATCTAGTCCACACAGTCATCCACATCATCTTCAACAGTTCTGGCGGCTGCACGGGAAAAGAAGCCCGCGTAAGCAATTCTTGAGGGGAAACGCTCAAAACGCCGACGCGTAAGCGATGCGTAAGCTTTACATGCTGTCTGACTGCCGCGTAAGCTAAAACATGGGTCGCGTAAGGAAAGCGCAAGCTTGCGCGTAAGCAACTTGATACGACATAGGGATTCATGGGAGGTTTATAGAGTCGCTCACATGTCGCCCACGGCGAAAGGGTTTTCGGGTGAAGAAAGAAAAACAGAAACTGAGGCCATATGGCCATGGGTCAAAATCCAAAAACGCCAGTACCCCCAGTGAACATCAACCAATCCCCACTAAAATAGGTTCTAAAATGGGTGGTGTACCGAAAACCCCAAAATGGTTCCATTGGTTTTGACCCACTGCCACGTCCCTCAGCGGGACGCGTCGCAGGATGGCTGGCTGGCATTGCATGGTCCGGAAGTTTGTGGCAGGTTGATTTGGGTGTGTCTTCAAATCGCTTCCCTTTGGTTTCCCTTTGAAGCAACCCGAAAAATATAATTACCTTGAAACAACCCATTTGGCTCAGTGATGATATATATATATATATGATATTAATATGTACTATATAATTATGATGCGAGAACATTGTCTTCCAATCCTAATTAAGTATCAGTGCATAGGACTCATTTTGGCTCTCCCTGGTACCTGAACTTGCAAAGCTGTCTGCTTTGCTGCTTCAGGTTCCCGATTTGTTTCCCCAATTCGACGTATTGCAACGGGGTCGAGTCGGGTCACACTCTCCGACCCCTTTCGCGGGGTGGGGTCTGCCAGGGGCGAATTTGTGCGCCATCCTGGCGAAGCGCGGCCGCGCTGGTTTTGCCGATCACGACGCGCCGTTGGTGTACAGTGGAGGTCCCTTGGAGAAGCTGGAGGGCTGGGGCTAGAATAATACAGGTAATGTTGACCCATGAATAAACCCGTCCCATTATTAGGAAGGTGCTCCCTCCAAAAGTGATGAATCCCACTAAAAGGGGACACCCCCCTATTAATCAACCAGGGGTTTATTAATCCGGGGTCAACATTAATCGGGCCAACTAAATATCCAAAGACCAAATAAATAGGGGTTCCCAAATCAAAAGGAGCACGCCCACACCCAAGGGTTCACTACTGCGGATGGACAAAATCCATTTCGCACCAGGGATTGGTGATTGAACCAGTTTTCATAGGGAACCCATCCGTCGCGAAAAGGACTTGGATCAGTAATCCTATCACGGGGCCTATGAACTTCCGGTTCTGTCGGGGATGGGAGCTAGGAGTCCTATGCTCCTGGTCCATCACGAGCCTTTGACAAGATTTATTTCGCGCCGCTGTGAAACTATGACTGAAACCACTGTTGCTCTTTACAGGGGAATCATCACTCCAGGCTTTCTTAGGTGGTGCGAAGTGGATTTCGTCCATGCGCAGTGTTTCACTAAGGCGCCGTGCAGATGGGATTTCCGACGTGAGTCGAAGCGGTTTTGACTCGTGGCCCGGAAGGGACTGTCCAATCCAATCCGGAATTCCAGGAATCCTTCTTTTCGGGACAAAGCACCCAGGGATTCTTGTTTTCATCAGCTTCTTGAGTCCAGAGTTGATGCCGGTTTATTCAAACCAACCATCTGAAGGCTTGGTAATTCGTGTTTTTGTGACGTTTTTTGTTAGGTATCCAATGCCAAAAGGACCGATCGGCGTAGCGAAAGGTAGGGTGGACTCTGGGTAGGCAAAACCTCAAAAGAAGACCGTGGCAGATATCTCTCGCGAGCCGCATAGAAGCGAAAAGCTGGCTTCTATCGGACAGACGGACATCTTGTCAGGTTGCTGCCAGCTTGTCCCTCTGGGCTGTTCATTTTGTCGGCCGAGTGGCAGGTTTGAATGCAGTGCTGTCTTCCTGAACAGTTTAATCCCTCGTTGATTTCGAGAAAAGCCGACGCAGCCGTCCTCATTGGGCACAGCTTCGCCTCATGGCACATATGCTTGGTAGGAACATCGAAAGGTTCAGGCCTTGTTGGTCCAAGTCAAGTCAAGTATGTGAGATATCGGATCTTGGTTTGAACTGAGGACAAGAGGTACCTTTGCACTTTGTCCTAGAGAACGAGGGCATGCATCAATGGCAGCGCTCCTCGGATTAGTTGAGTGGGGTGATTCCGGGACATGGTTGTCGGTGACAAAGTAGCAGGGATGGCCGCAGGGATGGCCATTTTGGTAGCACAAGGATTTTCTCCCGCTCTTGTGGAATTATTTAGATTTTGATCGGCAAACATATTAAGGTGATCACTAGATGTGCACCATGCGCCTTGGAGCCATATGAAAGGATTCCACAGCGCCTATGCAAGACCCCAGCATGTTTGCTTTCAGCCATTGGGCATTTGGAGTCACAGAAGCTTGCAAGCAATCGCATAAGTTCTTTGTGCGACCGCATCCTTTGTGTTGCCTCTCAATACGTCACAAGCCAGAAGATGATACGCGATGTCACTTAGTGTGGCTCACAGTCATGGTCTCACTCAACTTGCCGGGGATTTTCTATTGGCCGCTCTCTTGCTTTCATGCCAGAATACGGCGATCCGCCCGAAGGAAGCGAAACGGCAGATCTCAGAGCCCTAGGGCCAGGATGGCTCTGAAACATGCAGGAAAGTGGGGCCTTCAGAAACCCGTGGCTGGACTTGCTGGCCAAGAAGCGTGCCTTGTGTTCCCTTGTATTTTCGACCTGAGTGGGCCTTGCAGATCGAAGGAGCACACATTCACCTCTGCGCCTGGCGCGATCACCCGCAAAATCGTTGGTCTCCTTTAAAGGGTGCCCCTCAAAGGGTGCCCCTCAATACAAAACACACGGCCAGACAAAGAAGTTGCCTTGAAGGTCAGAGCGATCACATTCCCCTTTGAATCCTTCAGGAAGCGACCTGCGGTGAAATTTGCGACTCGCAAAAAATGCTTCACTTCAACGGCGTGATACTTGACCGTCCCACGCCTGATTCGATCCACGGCTTACGCGAGAGTGTCCTTAGACAGCCAAGAAGCATCAGCTTTTGCTTGACTGATTTGGCTGTGGCTCAAAAAACCGGTACCACAATGGGTTGCCCTGGTAAGTGGAAACATGGACCAAACCTGCGGTTGGCCCCCCCTGTTCAATTTTGAGCCCCACCCATTTGGTCCCGGACCCTAAAAGGTTGAGATCTGAGCGAGATGGTTTTTCCCACCCCCAGAAAAGAACAAGATCAGGACGAGATAGAAAAACCTCGCGTCAAGCGAGATGACGCGAGATCAATGTGATGCGCAGGCTGGCATGGCACGCAGCCGTTGCGGGGTGCGCAAACAGCAAGCCAATACTAGCCCAGAACGAGTGCAATGAGTATGAGTCCGTCCCCAGCCTGAGCAGCCAAAAGGTTGTGCTTTTTTTGAGCCAACACCAACAGCTGCTTCGATTTTGGTGTAAAACGACCAATTTGGATATTGCGGAAGACAAGGCAATCTGTACTTAGTCAGCTGCTCATATCATGCATGCAACCAACAAATATGATTGTCCGGCAGGGGAATCACCCTTAACAGGCAGGCCCTGGCGGGACATTTTGGCGTCCTTTTGCTCATGAGCTCGTGTGGAATCGGGGGGACCTTGTGTTGGTTTCCGGTCTCCCTTTCAGCCAAGCTGAAACCTCCTACTCCTACTACTCCTGCTGCATGCTGCTGCTGCTGCATGCTGCTGCTGCTGCTGCATGCTGCTGCTCCTACGAGTACTGATACGACTACTGGTAGCATGAGAACTAGGAGTCGGAGGGCCGGGTGTCAATTTTCAGCATTGGCCGGCGCCCAAGTGGCTAATTGCTTTGTGTTAAAATTGGAGCTTTGTGCTAAAATGGGATACGGAGCTCTCCAGAATAGATGGTTCCCGACCCCTCCGCCCCCCAACAAACAAAAAGAGCGGCGTCGTGGAGACTGCTTTTGGCAACCTCGGCGATCCGAGGTGAGGCAGAAGTGGCGCAACCGTCAGCTGCTGCCAAGGGTCTCTTGCCGGAAAGTTCATCCTGCTCATTGGGGGGTTCTCCAAAACAAAAGGTGTGGGTCAAAATTAAACCACCAGGAATTGGACCGCAGGATTTAGTCCATGTTTCCATCTACCAGGGTTCATTTTGGTTGGTTTCCCTTTTCTCCTCTTCAAGAACCAACCAACCGAGGCCCATCATCTTGAGAAACTCCTGTATAAATCGCAACTTACGTTGTAAACACACTCTTGTTTTTCCCCAACAGCTGAAAGCTTTGGGGTCTCAGCCCAGAGAGGCTCCGGGGTGGTCCGGGGCGGCCCTGAGGTCAGGTTCCACCAGGGTTCCACCAAAGTTCCACCAAGGTTCCACCAGGGTTCCACGAGGTTCTGCGAGGTCTGCATGGTGGTGCGAGCACTAGAAAGAGCACCGCATGCTGTTGGGGATATCACCTGAACCTTTTTTCAATAAAGCTCGCGTTTTGGTAGAACATGAGCTATTACTAAAAAGGTTTTGTGTAAGGCATATAAAGTTGACAGTGTTCCACCAAAAGACCCCCAAATCCAGTTTTGAGGGTGCTGGGGTGCATAAGGACCCCAAACCAAATCCAGTTTTGCTGGTCTAAAACTGGTTTGGGGGCAATTTGTGAGGGTCCCCCCTGGCTTGCGGGCACGCACTTTTTGAGGCTGCTTGCGGGCATCTTTCGCTGGTTTCCGCTGAAAGGACCCCAAACCAAATGCAGTTTTGCTGGTCTAAAACTGGGGGCACTTGTTGAGCGTCCCCCTTTGCTTGCGGGTATTTTTCCCTGGCTTCCCCCCAAATCCAGTTTCAGAGCCACTAGAGGGACCCCCAAGTCCAGCTTTGCTTTGGAAACCAGCGACAGATACCCGCAAGCAAAGGGGGACCCTCAAAAAGAGCCCCCAAACCAGCTTCAGGCCAAAGCAAAGCTGGATTTGGGGGTCCCTCTAGTGAAAACCAGCGAAAGATAAGCCCCCAAACTGGATTTGGCAAAGGGGGACCCTCAATGAGTGCCCTCAAACCAGGTTTAGACCAAAGCAAAGCTGGATTTGGAGGTCCTTTTAGTGGAAGCCAGTGAAAGATTTAGACATATTTAGACCAAAGCAAAGCTGGATTTGGGGGTCCCTCTAGTGAACACCAGCGAAAGATAAGCCCCCAAACTGGATTTGGCAAAGGGGGACCCTCAATGAGTGCCCTCAAACCAGGTTTAGACCAAAGCAAAGCTGGATTTGGAGGTCCTTTTAGTGGAAGCCAAAGCAAAGCTGGATTTGGGGTGCTTTTAGTGGAAGCCAGCGAAAGATACCCGCAAGCAAAGGAATCCCGTTTTGGTGGTTTTAAAATGGTTTTGTGGCACTTTTTGCCTGAGCATTGGGTTTCTTGTTACGCATGCGGCCAGAGTCTTGTTTTGCACGGCCAGTTTTGGCTCAGCTCTGCCCACGGCTTAGGCCCTTCTGCGGTTCAGCCTTTCTTGGAAGGCAAGCAGAACTAGCGGGGAGTGGTTCCCTTGGCACGTAACTTTTCGAGTCTGCCTTGTGATTTTCTGGGTGTATGCTCTATTGCAAGGCAACCAACCATGATTTCAAGTGCTTCGTGCGGCCTGTTTTGTCCTGATTTGCCCGTTCACATGCAACAGTCGGCACCCTCCGAATTGTCTACGTGCTCTAAGGCATACCGTCCAGAGCGCATGCAGCGCAGTGGCTGGGCAAGACAAGGGAGAAGGGCAAGTTGGACAAGTCGTCAGGTTCGCAGACCTTTTTTCTTTGGGGTAGCTCCTGGACCACCAACCAAAACAAGGGTGACCGTTTCCCCTGGCTGCGGGCTGCGGGTTGATCTTCCTTGGCAGCAATCAGAAGCGAATCCACACGAGTGCTCGGAGGTCGCTTTGGGATGGCTTCGGCCGGTCACACGGCAAAAATGATGCCAGGAAGCAAGCAGGACCCGGCCAGCCTTTCTGCCAGCCAGCAAAGAAAGAAGACCACCAGCAAGCAAGAGAGCCAGCAAGCAAGCACGCGAGGAACGCAGGCAAGCAAGAAAGCAAGCAAGCACACTATCAAGCAAGCACGCGAGCATGAGCAAGAAAGCACGCAAGCCAGAACGCAAGCAAGCAATCAAGCAAGCAAGAAAGCAAGAGCGCAAGAACGAAACACAAGAAAGCAAACGAGCAAGCAAACAAGCAAGACAACTAGCAACACAGAAGGCAAACAAGCTAGCAAGCAAGCAAGCAAGCAAGAAAGCAATGAAACAAGAACGCAGGAACGCGGCACGTGAGCCTGGAGGCATGCAAGCACGCACGCAAAGAAAGCAAGAACGCCACCAAATGAACCACAATCAAAACCCGGGTGTAGATGAACGGCCGCCTTCTTAATTCTTTACGTGGTTCTGGGTAGCCCATGTTGATACCGGGTTTTGATTATGACTCAACTTACGATGCAGGTATATGGTGTGAGCCCACAACGTGGGCGTGTCCTTTTTTGAGGGCTGGCATCTTGGGTAGGCTTGAATGGAAACCAAAGACGCCACCAGTTTGTGGCTCCCTGAGTTGGAGACGACAAGACAGTAGCAGCACTTGTCACGTCGATTCAAGTTTGCCTGAGAAACTGATTCTGGGGGTTCCCAGCCTCATTCTGGGGTCTCCCTTTCGTGTCCCTACACCCAAGAACAGGGTTCTTGAAAATGGCACGGATCAGAACCTTTCTGGTTCTCACTCGGCGATTCTCAGCCACCTGGTTCCTTACTTTTTCGGGTTTATATGTTGGTGGAGTGCTTAGACATGTCCATCTAAAAGTTGGGCCTGAAAACGAACAGCCCAGTGTAGAATCAGCCACCCTCAAAGGCTCACCCCAGCCCAGCCGGGCTCCCGGATACCGAAACTGAGGACGTACGGAGCTTCTTGTTTTCAAGGCAGGAGCGTTTCGGCACCGTTGGGCCGGACAGTTCGAAGGAAAAGAAGCGTGGGTGCGTCCCTTTTCGCGGGGGGGAGCCCACTTGGATGTTCAATGGAAATCAAAAGGAGACCAACCGTTTTGGGGAGCCCTGTAGAGAGAAAGCCATGTGTCCCTGCAAGCCCCCCAAGTGGTTGGGCTTGCTATTCCTCTTCCCTTTTAAACATCCAACCACCCGACCCAAATCAACCTAAATTGGTACACACTTGGTGGAAGCAATCGGCACCGGTTCACTGCCTGTTCAACGGGTCTGAAAATAGTGACCTGCGGGTTGTTTAGGGAAGTTGACAATTGTCTGCCAAATCTGTCGGGTGGGGTGAATCGCATGTTTGAATATGCCTCACAATCTCTGAATTCCGCTGCAACACTGGAGGCTTTGTACAGAACCGCTGTTGCCCCGACCGCGAGAGAGCGGAAATGGGCACTCACCGAAATTCTGGCCTTCCTGCCTAGCCGCCCCTTGGATGGCCTTTGATTTAATGGCCAGCCCAAAACGGGCTTCTGGTTCTAGGACCGACCAATGTCGTTCATGGCAACTCCGATCTGCAAGTACCACCATTTGGAGGCAAGCCTTCTCTCTCAAGTCGAGCAGCGTGGCCGCAAAGCGGGGCATTAGCAGTTAGGTCCCTTGAATGGATGCTGATTTCTTCTGATTTTTCCCAGTAAATGAAAAGGATCCATTCGGATGTTCCTAAAATGAACATTGTTTCTTCAGATTTTCCTAAAAATGTTTCTTCAGATGTTCCTCATCCATTCGGACGCACCCGCCTCCTTATTTTTTCTCTCGGCAAGGTCAGCCGCAGCAACAGGCCCAGGCTCGGGAGAATGCGAAGTGCCCCATGAAAAGTGATCTGCCCAAAGCGAATCCACCTTTTAACCTTTGGTTTCCCTTGGTCCATTTTGTCTTTTGGTTTCAACAAGTGGGTGTGGGTCAAAAATAGGTATACCCAGAAGGGAACCCTGGTAAACGGAAACATGGACCAAAACCTGCCGTCCCCTGATGGTTTAATTTGACCCATACCCAAGTCAACCTTTCCATTGCCAGGTCTGAACTGGGGCAAAAAACAAGCCTGAATCATAGAACCAAAGCTCCATGGGGTTTGGCCGCTGGACAAAAAGTCACTTGGTGGACTTGCCATGTGATTAAGCAGGCTTGGTTGCAACAACTGTGGTAAGCACCAGTTCCGGGGTCGCGGGAGACCAAATGGGTAGTCTTTTAACAAGTGTTGTTGCGTTTTCTTTTGTATTGAACATGTCAAGGCTCGGCGGAACCGCAAGCCGGAAGTTGTTTTGCTTTCAGGGTGTCCGCGGGCTTGAGATGGGAATTTCGACTCCAAATCTTTGCCAACTTCTCATTGAGACAGGATCCCAAAAGACCTCAAATAAATTCGGGTCTTGGGACCCTACAAAGAAGCGTTTGCTTCTCTTTGGTGAGCCGGCGCTCGGAAAACACGTGTAAGAAGTTGTTGTTTACCCGGTTGTAAGTGTACCCACTTTTGCAGGTCCCCCCGATTGCGACTTTGTTTTTTCACTGGTTTTGGACATGGGAACAAACACGAGGCATTGGAGGCTGGAACATGGCTGTGTCTGTTCGTTGGAGACTTCTTTGTTTGAGGTTGCTTAAGGAAATGTAAGGCATCTATGGGAAGGCCTGTTTGGGAAATTCACTCGCAATTTTAACGCCTCCGGCTCAGGCCGCCGATATTACAGGCCTGATTTGTTTTTTTGCGTTCCTTTGGAATTGTCCCCTTGCCCCCCTTCCCCTCCAAGATCTTCTCCCCCCCCGTCCTCCCCTGAGATCTTCTCCCCCTTTTCCTCCCTAAGATCTTTTTTTTTGTTCTCCCCTGAGATCTTCTCCCCCTTTTCCTCCCTAAGATCTTTGCCCCCCTTTCCCCCCTAAGGCCTTTTCCCGCCCGAGATCTTCTTCCTTTTTCTCCCTAAGATCTTTTCCCACTTTCCTTGTTGAGACCCTTTCCCCCCTTTGCCCCCGAAGGCCTTTTCCCCCCTGAGATCTTCTCCCTTTTCCTCCCAAACCTAAGATCATCTTAGCTCTTTTCCTCCTTTCCCTGTTGAGATCCTTTCCCTGCTTTCCCCCCTAAGGCCTTCCCCCCCCCCCGAGGTATTCTCCAATTTCCTCCCTAAGATCGTTTCCCCCCTTTCTCTGTTGAGATCCTTTCGGGGAATCGAATGTGTTTTTACGCTACTGTGTTTTGCACAGCACCCAGAAGGTGGAACGTATTGGAATCACCGCGTGGTCCCCCCTGGGGAGGAGTAAGGGGAGGGGTAACAGGGAAAGAGGTAAGGAGCATTTCTTATGTCCAACACGCCATCTGCTGCTGGCGGATATATAACGGTTGGAGACAATCGTGCTGGTTTGCTTCAGAACCGCCCCTCACCACAGCACGAATCCGACGGTCAATTTGCAGGCCCAAGTTTGTTGGAGACATACTGGCCCGCTAGGGCTCTGCGTCAACATCGGGCTTGCACAACTAATTAACCAACCGACTACCCAACGCTGACTAGCTAGCTAGCAGCCAGCTAGACAACTGATTCCTTAAGTGACTCACTCACTGACTGACTGACTGACTGACTGACTGACTGACTGACTGACTGACTGACTGACTGACTGACTGACTGACTGACTGACTGACTGACTGACTGACTGACTGTGACTGACTGCCTGCCTGACTGACTGACTGACTAACTGACCTAACTAAGTGACTAAGTGACTAACTAACTAACGGGCTAGCCAACTAGCAAGCAAACAACACCCCGCACACACAAACCAGCACATGCACACACACACACACAAACAGCAAAGGAGCAGCCAACCAGACCAACACGCATGCAAGCAAACAAACACGCAAAGAAGGAGCCATTACCCCAAGCAGACAAGCAACCACACACACACAGACACAAGTGAGCAAGCGAGCAAGGAACACAAGCAAGCTTTGCAACTGGTTGGTTTTGGTAAGAGCTCGTTGGGCATTCGCCGACACGTGGCTCAATTTCACGCGTGACACTGGCCTGGCACCAAGCTGAATGTTCCTTTGTGTGCGACTTGAGTAGTTGTATAGAGATCAACCTCTTATCATTCAGGAGAGCAAAGAGTCCTTGCGGCTTTGAGATCCTTTTGGCACGCCAGGCGCAGATGTGCCAGCAGATGTGCCCACAGATGCGCCAGGCGTTGCGCCAGAAACATGTCCAAGTCTTGGCACTGCCAAGGTGTGCTAAATGGCCCAGGAATTGTCCTTCTTTGATTATTTTTGTATCCTGGTGGAGTTGTTTGCGGCTTTGGGTGGCTTTTCTGGCTTTGGCTTTGTGCATCCTCAGCGTCACCAGCCACAACCCCACACGGCGAGCCCCTCTAACCCAGTTCGGTTTTGTGGTGAACTCACAAGGCAACCCCACAACGACCCCCAAAGAATTTTCGAAGCCCGCCCTAAAGCCACCTTTCGGCTTGTTGCCTCTTTTTCTTCTGACTTGTCTTCCGAAGGACTGTTTCGATGCAATGAAAAGGCTAGCGATCCGCATCATGTCCAAAATTCGTGCTTCGGCCCTTCCGAGGTGGGTTTCCGATGACTTCAACTTTGCGAGTAGCTCGTTGTAAATTTGTCCTGTTGTGTAATTATTTGTGTTCTTATCGGGGAGGGGCTGCGCCCCCCAACCCCCTTCTTTGTAGGACCTTGTTCCGCTTTGTGATGGCCTTAACAGGCAACACCAAGTCCCAACCCTCAACGAACCCGAAAGAAATCCAAACCCACCCTGAACCCCCCTTTCAGCTTGTTGTCGTAACTTGCCGCTACCTAAACTTACCCCAACCCAACCCTAAACCACCGCTACGCCAACCATAAACCAAACCCAAACCCACCCTTAACCCAATCCAAAGAAACCCAACAGAAGCCTTCTAAACCAGCGATAAACCAAATAAGCCAAACCTAAGCCCACTGTAAACCATCCCTAACAACCCACCCTACAGGCAAACCATACACCAACCCATCCAAACCAACCCTAAACCAACCCAGAACCCGCACTAAACTGGGGCTGGCTTTGAGAAATGTCCATGGGCCAGCGTTGATAAAAATCACTTGGCCGGTCTGGCTATTTTTGCAGCTTCTTGCGGGAAATTTGAATAAAATTGCCATTGGGCCAGCCGGCCTTGAGAGAATTGCCATTTGCTTTGATAAAATCGGCAATCCCTAAACCCACTAAAGCCAGCATACGCCACACCCAAACCCGCCCGAACTAATCCGTACTCCAAGCATTCAGCTGCCATCGGTGACTGGTTGTAGGCCTTGCAAAGGCCAGTCTGGGAAATAGAAGCAAAGTGTTCGCGAACTGTTCCTAAGCGCTTGTATCACTGGGATGATGACTCGCACCAACTTCAAGCAAAGGGGTGTTTCAACCATGACAAAATACAGTATCTCTATACCTTTAGAAGCTCAATATATAGCTAATCGGTTTTTGCGATTCCATCCCCCTCGCACCCCCCCACCCTAGCCCACCCCACCCTACCCCGCCCCAATAAACCAATGGATTGAATTGGCGAAGATTAGATATACCCTCCCAATCAACATGGATCCCTACCAGAGAACCCTGGAAGACAATTGTCCTTTTAAAGAATTAACCCTCTGCCAGGTTCCATGTTAATTGGTGGGAGAGTATATATAGGTATATATATTTGTACTCATTTGGACCCCAAACTTCAGCCACCCCAGCGATACCGATCGCCAGCCCACAGCCAGGGGCCGCTCCCACCGATGCGTGGGGCACCGTGTCAGGCGCCGATGATGCCGGCGGTGTGCCAGGAGCGATCTTTGACGTGCGCGGGCGAATCGCTGAGCCGCTTCTTTGTCGGCTTGGACCGTTCTGAGTGGTCAATAAATACACAGCTGGGACGTGTAAAAAAGCATGCCCAGCCGCTTCCTTACATGGATTTCGGAAGACCGTTCCAATGCCAGGTTTTGGTTGTGGCTCGTATGGGCCATGGGTAAATCGGGAAATTTGCTTTTGCTCTCAATTTCAGGGGATCCTCAGTTGCCCTTGTAGTAGGGAACCAGCCATGTTCCTTGTGGTCTTGACATGGTGGTTTGCTTGGTAACTTCTGTTTCTCTTGGTGGGTCACTTGTGGCCCAAAATGTGAGTCGAGAGATTTAATTTAGCGAGCCTTTTTTGAGACTCCTCCTCGTTCCAATGAGACACTCGAAGGACATCAACCACCTAAAGAAAATGTTATTTTGAGGAAACACCGTGAAAGGACCCCTTTACTTGCTTGCGGATGGTCATCCACCCCTGAATAGAGATTTTAAACAACCTGTGGGATCTCTCCAGCTCGCTAGGTGGGCCCCCAGTTGTGCCAATCACAGATGTGCCCTGCGCCGATGATTTCACTGCAGGCGCGCCCACATGTCCAAGTCTCGCCAGATTGGTTTGGTGCTGTTTGCTTTCCTTACCACAGGGGTTTTTCTGGGTCTGTTTGGCGGAACGTGGTTCCACTGGTGTCAGTTTGTTTCCAATCAAAGCGACATCCGATTTACCACGTGCGACAATGGCTGCCTCTCACAGCAGCAAGTGAATGTTGTTTGAGATCTGGGGGTGCAATGGGCTGGTTGGTAGCGGATCTGGAGGTTCCTCTGAAAAGGTTTGTGGCTGCGCAACATGTTGTGTCGTTAATTCGTGGATGCACGTGGGATATCTTAGTACGTGAGGGAACCATTGTGTGTGCGACGTACTTTCGCAAGCAACATGTTCTTGACTTGCTTTGGGTTACTTTGTACTCACGGGTCAATTACTTGTCCCTAGCAGACATCCAGCCGTATCCCCTTCCAGTCCCACTGCTTGGTGTATTGCTTTTCTGTCCTACATTTCAGAGGCGCTTGACTCAAGTGCAACTACCAGCGCAGGCATTCTCTTACGATAGGTAGGCACATGCCTTGTCACACACAAATCGCAGAGATTGTATTATATAGATGAGAGGCAGATGTGCTCATTGTGGCTCTGAGATTTGGATGGCGAACACCCTGCAAATTTGTCGGGCAGAAGTTCCGATGCAGGTCTTGCCTGAGGCGTCTGTTGAAATTCATAGCCACATCTCAGTGGTTCCCAATTACGACTTCCGGGGGGTGATGGGAGTTTCCCTCTGTAAGGGTGGCTTCCCCCTGACCTACAGGCAAGCCTGGGCTTCACGCAGCTCCCCGCGTCTTTTCGGCGCCTAGGCCCAGATGCAACAAGTGCAGCCGCCGCAGGCGGGTGGTTTGAGTCGCGAAGCTTCGCGAGAGAAGTCGGGATGGAATGCGCCAATCCGTGTTGGTATTCCATAGAAAAACCTAAAGACCGGTGGAATACCGTGGAATGGTGTTGGAGGAGTTAAAAAAAGAACTGCTTCAAAGTTGTTGGGGTGCCTTGGTCGATAGCACCTGGTTGGCACAAAAGCTCCGAGCCATTTGGAGAGATGTGATGGGGCCCAGCCCGACTAGGCACGTCTTACTTTCTCTAGCGATTCAAACCTCAAATCTTCGAAGACCTGCTTTGCACGCGCATGTCCAAGCGTCCCAGTCGATTCCACACCTTCATTTCAGATTTTGGATCGCTGGTGTTTGCTTGCACACCTTTTTGATCACTGCCATGCGATGCGTTGCATGCGCAAGGCCTACAGCCTCGCAGGCCAGGAATCGGGTTGCTCATTTCAGCACGAGCGGCTTTTGCAAATCCCAAACACGGCGCCTTGCGGGGAGCATATATAAACAGTATTCGCTTGATGCTTGTGAGTTGCTACCCAGATCTTCCAGATGCAGCGCAATTGTTTAAGTCCTTTCACGTCACGTCAGGTTCAACAAAGAATTTGCACTGATTCCAAACACGGAGCCCTATTCGGCCTATGATGTTAAAAAGGAATGGGAAATTGACCTTAGGGGGCCGATCCTCTGAGAAGCACCCTGCGAGATGCCAATTGGAACATGGCCTACCCCCACCAGGCCGCTACTTGGCATGCACCGCAATTGGCTTCAATTTGTTTGCGGATTCATTAGGGACATAGGGGAACTCACTCAATCTTCCACGAAAAAACAGGGGACTTAATTCTCCCACGTCTTGGACAAGTCATTTTGACCACGCCTCACCGAGTGTGCGTTCTGGGCTGTCCTACATGGGTGTACATAGCGGGAAAAGTAACTCGCGGCAAATCTGCTTTGATGAACTCTTGTCCAGAAAAAGGGAGCCCTTTTGGATGGAGGGGAAACCCTATCATTTCTCGGGTGTCTCAAACTTGTGCGGATGCCGGCACGCAGTTGTGCCAAGCGGACGTCACGTCACGGACCCGTCAAAATACCAGGATCGAACAAACCTCTTGACTGCTATTGGAATGGATCTTTAGGCTTTAACTTTTTGGGAATTCAAAGGGTTTTCCACTAAACCCCCAAAAAGTCAACCTTTTTGAGGGGGGTCAACAGCAACCAAGACATGGTGGTCCTTTTGGTTTCCCTTCAAGCCAACCTTAAAAGGGTAAAACTTTCAACCACAACCCGGTGAGCGTTTTCCTCCGATGTGTTGCAGATCGCCAAGCCGTCCGCTAAGGCCTCGTTGCCGAGTTTCGCACAGAGGACCACCTGGCACCTCTAAAGCGGAAGGCGCTTTCACATTTCGCGAATTCAGGCGCCAAGGCATTTTCGGAACTCTTCACTTCTGTGGATGAACAGAATTCTGCACCAGTGGTACTGGGATAAACCACCTCCTTACTGGTGCAGGATTTTGTCCATCCGCAGTATGTGTTTCTGTTGAGGGCACCTTTTGCTCTTCCCAAGCAGCGCCTACACTAAGGCGTTCATACGGTAGGTAGGAGTAAGGCAGGGTGCTCAATCAGGGCACTCGCTCCGGGCCAGTTGTTTCCTTTGCGCAGGCTCGACCCGAATGAGGTTCGTGTGCTTTTCGACTGCGCGGGCTCGCGCAAAGTGCGTGGCTGACTTTGGTGACTGAAACCAAAGATTCTCCTCAGCTAGTGTTTTGTTTGCTTCGTTTTTTGATTTTGAGTTTTTGGTTTTTGTCAAAGGTATGATTTTTGCCTTTGCTGAACACATTCATCAGCGCAGGCAACGACCTCAGTCTACATCAGGCTGCATCTCTTACCAAATTGGACTTTGAGCAAACCGTAAAATTGAAGAGGGGCAGGGTTGAACTAGAATTTCGACGTGAAGCAGAGTTTATCGGATGGCTGCAAATTCTTGACTCAAGCCCCATAAGGCTTCTTATAAGGCCCCTTACAAAGCTCCTTACAAGGTCCTTGCAAGGCTCTCTTTAGCTTTTCATGTGCACAGCTCCTTTTAGAGCTCGGCATAAACCTGGGAAAAACCTTACCAGGCTATTTTTGGAGGACCATTGTCATTGTGTAAAGTCCTTCAAGAGGCCTCGTACGAAGCTCCTTAAAAGATTCTGTAAACTTAAGTAGAGGTGAGTGGAATTTGATACCAGTGAAATATTACTATAAGTTCTGATATCAAATAGAATGGGGTGGATTCAAGTTTGCGTTATGATTAAAGTTTAATTGGAAGTTGAACAGAATATAAGGAGAAAGGATGAGGTAAGGTTCAGAAACGGTATTCCTCTTCAAGCATGACTTTGCTTGTGTAATAATTCCAGCAGGAATTAATTGGGCACAGGTTAATCTGAATTGAACATTTGCGGTTGTAACTCGAATATGAGTTCCTTCCCCAATTGAATTCGACTTCGAAATTGAGCGGAACTCACTAAGCAGACGGCATCTGTTTTAGACACGTAAATGTGCCACAAAACGGACAGAGGTGACACTTACTTGTTTGGCTTGCAGATGGAATATGACACCAAACAGTTAGCTTGTGTCCTCACACGGCATAGACACGAGAGTGACAACAACTTATGGGTGGGGCAATTACTTAGGAATTGGAGACGTGAAACAAGACACAGACAGAGGTGACTCTGACTTGTCTGACTTGCAGACGGAACACCGCACCTTGTGACACGCAGTTGACTCAAGTCTGCAGATGGAACAGGATCTATTTCGACACATGACGGTCAAGGGGCTTGCAGATGAGACAATTACTTTGGATTGAGAGATGTGATAGAACACAGACAGGGGTGACACAGAAAAGGTAGATCATACGGGGGGAGGGCTGCGCATATATGTGGCCTGAGGGTCGCCGCAAGAATATGCTGCTGCAAAACCAACCCCCGGTCAGCAGAAGCCAGCTTGTGGGAGTTTTGAAGCTTTCGAGTCAAGTTGAGTGCAACTTTCCAGCCGGATTTTTGCGAATGTTTGGCGCAAGATCCGCGAGAGTTTCGCGAAAGTCGACGGACCGCCCCGCCAGGTTCCGGACAGGAGGCCAATGGGTCCTCTCGTGTGCTGCCGCGCGGCTTGTGAGCTGGAGCTGTGGAAGCGCGCTTCGCGTGCTACTTTGAAACTGAAAGGTTCCGACTTTGGAGCTGGGGCTTCAGAAGTTTACTTACTTTGTGTACTACTTTCGTATCGAAAAGTTGCGACTTTCAAGCTGGGGCTGAAGTTTACCTTGCATATTGACTTTCGAGGCTACGGAATTTGGTTTTTGTACTACGCTCGTATTAAAAGTTGCGACGTTCAGAAGCTTACTTTTCGTACTACTTTCGTGCTGAAAAGCTGCTACTTTCGAGCTGCGGCAGCGAAAGTGTACTTCGTGTACCGTGTACTACTTTTGTGATGACTGTTCTGAAAACAGCCCCGCGAAAGTTCCGCGATTGGGTCCGCGAAAGTTTTTTTTTCTCGCGAAGATGGCGGTTTCCGGAACAAGGAGTTTCAGACCACCGTCAGATATATGTATATATATATATGTGTATCTAGATATATGTATAGATAGCAGATATTTGTATATAAGATACACCCGGAACCACACAAAAACAAGCTTGTTTATTTTGTTTTCAGATTTCCTGTTTATTTGGATATTCCAAGAACATGCTCCGGAATGCAACATATTATGTGTTTGCATTTGTCAACAGCCCTGATGGACAATTGTTGCGTTTTGCGGGGAAACAGACATCTGCGGAACTACAGGCAATATGCAGAAATCCGCGGAACCACCAAAACATAGTTCCAAACTTGTGCTGCTGGGACCATCGCGAAGAGGCATGATTCGAAAGCGGTTTCTGTCGGGAAAAAAAACGTGTTTTGACAGCGTTTTGTTTGTTTATTTGGGAATATGTGGGAAACTGGTTCTCCAGAGCTCCAAGTACATTAAAAACATATATGTGAATGTGATCAATGAAAACCAACGCGCTGAGATGAAACGCATCGAAAGGAGAGCCTCCGGGCCATGTATCGAGAAACAAGTACACTTTGTGACCCTTATGTTGTGAGACAATAGAGGTTTTGTGTGGCTTGTGAAACATGGGTGATCTATCCCCTCCATCTCAACGTCACCCCTTGTCTCAACGTGGCTACCCTTCACATGTTGTTTTTCTCTGTTGCTATTATTCCACTTGTCCATTCTGTTTTTGGAAGGCGACATGTCACTGCTTTCCACTGTCTTCACTTCCGATGCTGAGTGCTTTGTAGAAGATGTTTGACTTTCACAGAACCAGCACAGTAGAAGGGCAACCCATGTAGTGGTTACTTAAGGGGATTCTTCCCTTGCCTGCGAGTGTATTCGGGTGGGAGGAGCCATTCTTGGGAAGATTGATGGCAGTCGGTTCCAAGGAGTCTTTGAGATTTGTGTGCAAGACCGGTTGGGATGGGTTCAGGAACTTTGGGAGATGCTGTGGGCGCAGTTGCCGCGAGGAATGAACAGTTTTTGTTATTTGATGGTGTCATGGGCGTGAATCGGGTGCATTCAAAGCGATGTAGTGCTTTGGCTTTGTCAGATAGTCCGCATGAGTCAAGAGCTCCCAGGAAGGTTGACGAGCTTTTCACCCCCCATAGCCTCAGGCTGACCCAAGTCTCCAGTCGGTCACATCACCCGCAGGTCGAGGTTTAACCTCCTTTCTGTGTGAACAGCCGCGCGCTCCCAAGTTTTGAGTTCTGGGCCCTGAGCGAATTAATCACACTTGCCACTGCTGGTCTCCTGCGGAAACAGATGCCAAACTCTGCATGGGCCGCATGAAGTCATGCTACATGGCGCAGAGCGGAGTGATATGAATCACTTTACTTGGTGGTTCCCAGCCATCCGGTTCCTTAGCTTTTTAGCCTTTTAGTGTTTAGTGGTTGGACTCCGACTTAGCCCACTAAAAGAAAAACTTTTAGCGGGGGATCTGAGGGCAGCCCAGTTTATTCCAACATTGCCATAGCTGGTCTGCTACTGGATGTTGCCCCAGAACAAAGTGTTGCTGCGAGAGCAATGCACAAGAACTGTTTTCTTGGCATGTGTTCCGGAGCGCAGAGGGAAGCCAGGCAAACTTGCGCGGAAGAAAAACATCTGCAGCAAGCATTCAATTGTGCCCAATGTCGAGATTCGGGATCCGGATGCACCCGGAATGAACGCATCCGGGAATCGAGATTCTGGACT
>CAUJNA010001391.1:90000-92500 GCA_963377175.1 Effrenium voratum | reverse complement strand
GGCATTTGCTGCGGCAGTGCGCCTAGCGGACCATTGGATCGGTTTCATGCCCATGGGCATCATGTGCCAGACCCACTTGTGGCTCTTCACATGGTTTTGGGATGTTTTGGTTAGACCACGTTGGTATACCTTAGTACAAGTTTGATTATGAGTCAGATGCAGGTCCACATGTCTTGCATTCAAGAATTCGGACCTTCCACATGCTGCTGCTGCTGCTGCTTCCTGCTCCTTCTCCTCCTCTTCCTTCTGTTGCTGGCTGGCTTGCGCCCTTGCTCCTCCTGTTCTTGAATCATATTAAGCGAAGTGTCCAGCATGCGAGTAGTTTGAACCCTCCTTTATCCCCCTGGACGACCAGAGTCGGGAATTTCCTTCCTTTCTCGTTGGAGGGTCGACGCATATCGTCCTGACCGAACCGCATCCGACTTGCAAGCGAGGAGAGGTTTGCAACTCACGTGCACGACCATGAGCCTGGGTCTCAGGATGTTTTTTTTTTTGTTCTCGTTGCGATAGGGAATGAGACATTATTTGAATGAGCCCGGGGATTCCCTCCAAGGAAAGCAGCGGTTTTGGGGCTGGCTTTGGGGCTGGCTTTGGGCCTGGCCCTGGAGGGTTGGTTGGGGTTGGTATTGGCTTGCTTTCCAATCAGCAAGCTGATCTTGTTTTCCATCCTCTTCTCCAAGCCCTGTCAGTGACGGGCGCCTTGGATGGTTTGATCATGAGCCATTTCTCATTCCCCGATTTCGCACCCAGCAAGTTTTCTGCGGGCTTGTGTTTCGGCGGAAAGCCTTCGATTAGTTGGAGTCCCGTTCTTTGGAGACTACGCCTTCAGGCGTTCGGGCGCCAGGTTTGTTGGCCATCTTGGGGGTTTGGATTGCTGATATATATATATATATATAAGCATAAGCATAAGCAACAATTTATATATGTAGATACATACATATATGTACATATACACATTATGTGTTGCGTTTATTTTCTTCTTCTTTTTCTTTTTCTTTTTTTAGAGTGCCTCCCCCCGCCCAAAAAAACGAAAAGAAAGAAATAATACAAACAACAACATACTCGTCTGATGTCCCCAACAGCACCACACCGTCCTACTCAGCGTACGGATTGGATGCGACGTATGCGGTCCTCGGAACCAACGTTGCGGACCCTGCGGAACCTTACCTCAGAGCCTTGCGGAACCCTCCTGTCATCCCCGGAACCCTCTCGGAGCCCTTGTGGAACCCTCATGGGACCACCACGTGATCGCCGAACCCTCGGGGTTTCCCTTGAAGATATAGCCAAGCAGAGGTTCCACAGAAAGACGCTCATGTGGCAGTTGGGTTTGTTGAGGCGATGGCTTGAAGGATGGTGGGAGTCCAAACAGTAAACATCCAGGGGTTGATTCCCCATTCTTTTCAGCCATCGTTCTTTTCAAAAACCAGCCATTTCCCCAGGGTTTTGGTGGTTTTCTAGAAAGAAGGATCCCTGGAAAGAATGGGGAAGTTATCCCTAGAAAGCAGTGGTGTGAAAACCAGAAACCAGAATCCCAACATCAAACCTCACGGAACCTTGCGGAACCTCAGAGCTGCCCCGGACCACGCTCTTGGCTGAGACCTCAGCACTTTCAGCGATTGGGGAACCTGGCTTGAACCTTACTCACTTGGGCCACCCTCAAACCTCCAGAACCTTCCTTGAACCCACCTGGCCTGCGCCACCCCGAACCTCAAACCGTCAACCTCGCAAAATTGCACCCGTACCGTCACCAGCGCCTCCAAAACCACCCCAAACAGCACGCCCTGCCCGCAATCTCGCAAGAACGCCAGCGACCCAAAACCGCTGCAGCCCCCTCGTCTGCATGCCCCTGGCCCGAGCGCCCCCAAACGGCACACCCCCTGCACCCTGGCGACGATCTCGAAAATACGCATCCGCGCAGTCACCAGCACCTCAAACAGCTCACCAAACAGTACACCCCAACAGCACCTGCACCAGCACCCCAATCTGCATGCCCCCCGCACCCAGCAATCTCGCAAATCACTTTCGCTTCTTTATTAGAAGTTAGAACCCCTGAAAGAACAAACAGCAAACAACATGTTGGTTTTCCTGTTGATACTACATCTACAAACCCGGCAGAAAAAGGAGGTACCCTCAAAACACACCCATATTTGGAAACTATACGACTTCCCAGACAGTTGAAATAGCAGGCGCCGTCTCCTTGCTTGGCCCGGATGGGGATGCACATGAGTGGATCTAGCAACTGCAAAGGTTCATGGCGGTTGGGGCTAGGTAGGGCCACATTTCAACAATCGACCTCCCATGTGCGTATCATCCAATGTTCAAAGTGTTGTTCAACAAGGAACTGATCCACGGGCAGCTGTTTGATGACTTAGACCGTTCTTGCACATGCAAAAAGCTGCATCGCTTCATCTGAGCAAGTTTCTGTTGCCTCATGATGATGCCTTTTCTTTTAGTCCCGTATTTCAGAGAATTATTCTATCTCTTGCTAGGCAGTTTGTTT